>JAUMHB010041417.1:0-18567 GCA_032359685.1 Pittosporum tobira
ATTGTATTTTGTAGAATAGTCATGTTCTAATTTATCTTATGCTAAGACTAGACAGATCTTATTCATGATTAATTAAAGGTTTATTCCGACTTTATTATGCATTCTGATTTCGCATATTTATTGAGTTATGATTCATGTTATTAATACTTTTGAATACTTGATTAATATTTAGAGGATCTAGGTTAATTAATTGAAGGATGTAACTATGAAGGTTTATTAATAGCTCAATTGAATCATAGCCATAGGTTAAATTTTGCTAGGAATAGTCCAAGGTGAGCTTTGTGGTTTCGGGAGTAGTTGGCCTAAAAACGGTTGATGAATCCTAGAATTCCATAAAAATTAATGCTCTCTTTATTATTTAAATTCAAATAAGAATATGTTAGGTTAATAATTGGAGTAGGGATACTTTCGCTAAGAATAGGCTAGTATCTAAATTAAAAAATTTCACTGTCATAAATATGTCAAATTAATATCAATTGCATAATAAAGTTATTGAACTCTAGATTATGATTGAATAAGTGAAGTCGAAATATTAACATATCTTTATCATATTATATATCTTTATTATATTGTTTATATTTTCATTAGTTAATTATTAGTTTAATTAGATAAAAATCCAACCTTTATTAATTTGCTAGATAAAATAAAAATTAAAAATATTAGTACATAGTTGTAAACAATTCTCCGTGTGATCGATAATCTTTTATTCTATAATTTGATAGGTGTACACTTTCACTGAATCCCGATCAACAATAAAGACATGTTCCACTAGATGAGTATGATGATAGTTCAGTCGAACGTTGTGTTCGACTGGATGAGCATGTTGTAGTCTAGTCTGAACAATAAAGGCTAGATGAATATGATGGTAGTCCGGTCAGACTTGATGTTCGACTGGATGAGTATGATGGTAGTCCGGTCGGACTTGATGATTGACTGGATGAAGATGGTGGTAGTTTGGTCCAAATTGCATATTTGGGCTAAATGAGTGTGACTGTAGTCTAGTCTAGACAACATGTTCAGGCTAGATGAGAAAAAGGTTGCTATGCCTAGTTATTCTAAATGGTCTTAAAATGTTGCACAATTTATATTGATACTTGTAAGCCGAGATAGCAGAAAATGGGATCCACCTTATGCTTATGAATTCAAAATGATTTATATCTCAAAATGATTTAAATATATTCTATGCAAGGCGAGTTTTTTTGAAGAAACATGAATTGACAAATTAAAATATTTTATGAAAATTACTATTTTTTTAAAAATAGTGTGCTTGCTGGACTTTTAGCTTATTCTTGTTTTTTTAAAAACTTTTTCAGAGATAATTGAAGGAGAATAGAGGACCAAGGATAGAAGATGATGTTCGAGCAAGTTGGGGATTTGCCTAGACTAAGGAAGAAGATCAAAGGGCGTTTATGGATATTAAAAAATATAGATAATATTGGTTATAACTTTACATTCCCGTTGCATTGTAACAAGTGCGTGTAAATGTAGAACTTGGGAAGATAAAAAATCAGAAAAATAGTAGTGTAATGAATTTTGGAAGTAAAAGTTTGTATTTTGACGACCGATTCACTAGTTTTATGGAATTGAGGCAACATATATTGGATATAAAGCAGGTTTAATCGATTAGATTTAATCTATGGAAAGAGGAATACCGTCTTAGCTCACTATCAAGCTTTACAGGAAAGAATGGCTCTAGCTTTCAATAAGCACGTTAAGAATCGAGGTCTCAAAAAAGATGATTTGGTGATGAAAGCAGACACACGTTTGGTCAGTATGGACCTTTCATGCTATCGAAGATCGCAACCGAAGAAGCGATTATTCTTAAATTTTTGGATGTAGAAGTTATTGATGGACTTATCAATTTGAATCGTCTCAAGAAATGCTATGTCTAATTCGAAAACTCCTACATCGAAAATATTGTATAGGTGCATGCATTAAAAAAATAAAATAAAATAATAAAAAAAGATAAAACAAAACTAGACTGAGAATCTGAAAAGGTGGTCTAGTAAAAAAGTATTCCCTATTTACCATTGTAAATAACTACATTCCACCTGATCTCTCTAAAACACTAAAGATCAAAAGAATGCTTGCGGTTCTATTTTATAAGTTATGATGTTAGTTTTTCGTGTATTATTATATAGGTTTTAATTATAATATATCCAATATTTGAAATAATGTAACAAATGAGCCCAAAAGTCTTTATGGTTTGCTATAAAAATTGTAGGACCGCCACAATAATTTTCCTTTTTGAAACAAAGGCAAACAATATATGTGTGTGTGTGTGGAAATTATTATTTTCACAAGGAAAATTGTTAATTTCACAAATATAGTACACATTTAATTATATGATAATGGAGTACTTTAAATTTAAAATATAATACATATATATTTGTGGAACTGTCATATTTTTTTGTGAAAATAACATATTTAATTATATGTTACATCAAGTAATACCTTTTGCTCTTCTAGCATGAAAAGAATACAATCTTTTAGACTTTCAAAATCTTAAAAGAAAAAAGTCAAAATCTTTAAGAAAAATAGAACAATACTATAATTTAGAATAAATTAAATAAGATTAATTAATTTTATTTACTTATGAACCTCCTCCCCTACTTCTAATTGTCTCAATGAAATTCAAATGACAGATACATCCACCGACAAGCGACAAAAGACCGGTCATCCAATTTTCAACAAACATATTACTTTTCAATCTTGCCCCAATAATTTCTACCTAACCTTCCAATACATAAAATTATTAAAACTTTCTAGTACTCAATCATTCACTCTGATTCAAAACAAACCTGAAAAAAACAACCCAAAATCAATGGCTTTCCCACCTTCAATCCTAATAATCATACCCCTATTATTTCTTCTCACCAAATCATTTTCTGACCCAAGATCAGCCACTGAGGCAGCTCTAGTATGCAGCAACAGAACAGCAGAACCAGCCAACCGTCGAGCTTATGTAGCAAACTACTTAGCAGCCATGGAGTCGGTGAGAGCACAAGTTTCCATGAACGGCTCGGGGGCTGCCGTAAACGGCACCGGAAGCACGAAAATCTACGCATTAGCCGACTGCATGAGGGATTTGTCCCGAAATGATTGTCTCCTTTGTGTTGAGCTATGTAAAGTACGCATTCATATGTGCATGCCATTTCAGACTTTGGTTCTTGGAGGTAGAATTTACTTCGACGGATGTTTCTTGAGGTTCGATAGTTATCGATTTTTCGGGGAGTCTGAGGGTTTTAATGATGGGGTTGTTTGTGGAAGGAAGGAGTTTGGTGGCAATGGGACTTTGTTTAGGAAGAGTGTGGGGGATTTGGTGAGAGATTTGAAAGTTGCGGGGGTTAAAAATAATGGGTTTTTTGCAGGGAGTGTGGGGAGAGGGGAGTTTAGGGTTTATGGGTTGGTCCAGTGTTGGAGGTTTGTGAGGGGGTTGAATTGTGAGAGGTGTTTGGGTGAATTGGTGGGGAAAATTGGTGATTGTCTTGGTAAGGAAGATGTTAGGGTTTTGAATTCTGGGTGTTATCTGAGGTATTCTACTCAAAAGTTTTATCATGATTCAAGGCGTGATAGTGCAAGGAGGAGAAATCGAGGTGAGTTATTTTCTTGAAATTTTTTCTCTCTTTTTTAATTTCTCCATATTCATGAACTTTGCATAAGAAATTAGTTTTTTCTTTTCCTAAAATTTCTCCACATTCTGACTTGAAAAATTCAGCAAATTTTATGCCCAATTTGGCCGGAAATTTCATCGAATCATTTTCATAAATGCTTAATTTACAGATTTGAGTGTTTTTAACTTCACCAAATACTGCGAATCCCGACATTCCACCATGCCTAACATAGGGCAAGTGAGTGTAGCCTTGCTATCAATCTCTTGGCATTTGAGTATTTGACATTTCTTTGATTAGAGTTCAATCTTCTGGTATAATGGTTTCATTTGGTGCTAAATTTTGTTCCAAACTTGCCCTTCTAGTTCTCTCTTATTCCATGTGTGTCCCAATTCATCAACTGCATTATCTAATACACCATCCATTACATGAGACAATTTCTATGACTAAATTAATCGTTGTAATCCCTCCGTTTCATAATATTACTTACATCCTGAAAGAAAAAAAAGTCACAAAATTTTTAAATAATTTTTAACATAAATTTTATAACGTTATAAATGTGCTTTTAGAATGTCTTAAAATATGTGTTAAAAATTATTCTAAAAATTTGTAATTTACTTTTTAGGGCAGATGAAGTATTAGATTTGTCAGATTTTTCACACATATTCTGAATTTAAGTTGACTCTTGATCAATTACCTAACATGTCCATATATTAATATCAAAAAAATGAGTCAAAAATGTATAAATTTGATTTTGGTTATGACAATGAGGGACAACTAATATTTTTGAGTGTTAGTTATGGGACACTTTTGGAGATAATTTTGTCATTTATTTTTATTAGACTTTCTATAAAAAGAAATATATTCTTTCTGTTTCTAAAAGTATGAATAAATTATCTAATGTATACAATTTAAGAAAGATTATTTTTAACGAGAAAAAATTATCTTACATCATATAAAATTTATTTTTTTATAATTTATTTTTTCTTTAATCTACTTGATTTTTATATTTGCTCATTATTTTTAAGATAAAAAATATATATTTAATTTATTTTTTTTTTTGAAAAGGAATAAATAACATGTACTGTGAGACACAAAAATAAGTGAAAAACATTGTTTATATTATAGAATCAATGGAGTATTAAGTTTTATATTATTTCACGTTTGATTGATTTTGGCCATAGTTAAATTATGCCTTTACGTTTCAGTCACAGCACTTTATACTTTATTAATTTATGTCCCCTACTTTATTAATTTATGTCCCCCTACTTTAGGCCAGCTAAAGAAGAAAACAAATGACACATGATGGAGACTTGCTTAGTTGCACTCTTTTGACTATTTGGGCAATTCTTAAATTAAGTTCTCATTCGGAGCCATAATTTAGTGCACAGATGGTGGTCCCCTTTTGTTTAGCAGTTTTTGAAAAGGTGGATGCTCTAGAGTCATGGAAGCTTATCTTCCAGTCCTCCATTTAAATCCACTTAAATAAACAATTAAAAGTTTACTACAGTGTTATTTTAATTAAATAGACAGAAGCTTTTTTTTATTATTGAATTGACAGAATTGTTTTTTATTGTACTGTATGATTATAATTAAATTAACTGAATTTTTATTTATTTATTATTATTGAATTGAGAGAATTGTTTTTTCTATTATTATTATATAATTGAATTGAGAAAATTGTGGTATCCCTATATTAATTGATTTGACAGAATTGTTTATTTCTGTTTTTATGGTTGTTAGGAGACAAATTGTCAGCTATTATATTAGCTGGAGCTTCAGCTGGTATAGCTATTGTGCTACTTGTGGCAACAGTTACTTTCTTTTTAAGGAAGCAAATTGTGAAACAGAAAAGAGGTACTTAAATTAGATATAAATTTTGAAATTTTTTCTTCTATATTCATATGCTTTAACTAATTTTTTTTTTTGGGTATTTTTTTTTTTTTTTTTCAGAAAAAGAGCAATTAGATTTCTTGACCACTGTCACCAAGTCCAAACTTATTTTCTCATATGAAACTCTTGAAAAGGCCACTAAATACTTTCATGATTCCCATAAGATAGGTGAAGGTGGATCTGGACATGTTTACAGGGTAATTTCTTTCATCTCTTCTCTCTCTAACAGCTCATAATACTCAGTTTGAAAAGAAAAAAAAATTATATTTTTTTATAATTAAAAGTGAAAATTTAGATAATGTATAATGGTTATTTTGGCATCTGGCCTCCTATTTCCATTTAACTAAAATATTGAATGAAAGTTGAACGAAAAATAAACTTGAAAATTTACAAGTTTTACTTCACCATCGAACAAAAATTTCATAATTATAATCTTATGATCAGCCACTCGAAATGAAGTTTCAAAATTGTTACGGTCAAGTTTTTTAAGTGGGACTCTCGGTTGGGACACACAAAAAATGTAAACGGGACCATTATTTTGAGATGGGCTAGCGGAAAGTATAAATATATTGACTTAGAGGATTCTTTCTGCTTATCAAACAGGGGAAATTACCAGATGGCAGGACTGTTGCCGTAAAGAGGATCTTATTTGATACAAAGCAATGGGTTGAGCACTTCTTCAATGAAGTGAACTTGATAAGCAACATTGATCACAAAAATCATGTAAAGCTGCTGGGTTACAGTATTACAGGACCAGAAAGCCTTCTTGTTTACGAGTATATGCCGAATCAAAGCCTTTATGATTATTTCTTCGGTTGTTCTTTCATCCATTCAACTCCTATATGAATTATTTTCCCATTTCTTAAGCATTTAGCTTCCTCAAATAAGTAATAAATCATTCCCAAATTAATTGTCCCAATTTCCAAATATTTGCACTGTTATATGGGAATTAATCCATAACCGTAGTTAATTGTGGAGCCAATCTAACCAACATGATCCCCATCGTCCCACTCTTGATCTAAGGGATGAGAATAGAAAGAGCCAAAAACTGATTGCGCAGTTCTCTTGTGCGCACGGCGCATAAGTTTTTAGCAAGGTCAAGGCTCTTTTTATTCTCGTCTCTTAGTTCAAGGCTTGGAAAATGAATATCATGTTGGTTGGATCAACTCCACAACCACCTGTGATTGTAGATCCGTTAGCTTGTCCATCTATGATGTTTATAGAGGTCACGGAGGTACGCTGCATTATATCATGTAAGGTTATAAGATTAACATTTTTAAATAAAACGATTTCGTTTTGTTCAAAATATTAATCTTGCAAGATACAATATAGTATATCTTCTTTTTTCCATGTTTGTTTAATATATACTCCATCTGTCCACAAAAGAATGAGTTAAGGTACTCTTTTCATTGTCCAAAAAAATAATTTAATTTACCACTTTTAGTTTGCAATTACTTTCTTATCCTCACTTTATGTCACATCAAAACTTTATTTTTTCTCTCTCTTATAAAATACACCTGAAAATATAATTTTGTCAAAACAATATACTATTTCCCAAAAAGTTAATTTCCTTAATTTACGTATTTTTCATATTTTACTTATCATTTTTTGGACTGAGGGAGTATTACACTTTCAATTACACTAGGAATATATGAAAAGTTTTAAATTATGAATGTGCTTCTTACATCTCTAAGAAAACGGGACAACTAATATGGGACTGAGAAGTAGTATAATTAACAAGCTTTTTCATTAAGATATAATTCATGTTATGGATACACAAGTAAATTGGACAATTAGTTTTGGGACAAAGAAGTAATGAATTAACATGCTTTTTTTCAGCGAAAAAGAATGTTAAACCATTAATATGGGAAGTGAGGTATAAAATCATTGTGGGTGCAGCTGAGGGTTTGGCCTATCTTCATGAGGAATCAAACTTGAGGATTATACACAGAGACATAAAGTTGAGCAATATTCTTCTTGATGAGGACTTCAATGCTAAAATAGCTGATTTTGGACTGGCTAGATTGTTTCCAGAAGATAAGACTCATCTCAGCTCTGCCATTGCTGGTACACTGTAAGATTCAATTCTCATTGTTTCGTCTATTACATGATTTTGATTTTGAAATATCCAACTCAAAACTAATTGACAATAAGTAGATTGCTTCTAAGTACTTGCTTATTCCACTTTTAAAAAAAAATAAAAAAAAGTCGTACGAGAGATTCGCAAAAATTAAGAATATATTTTCATTCTACGTTTATCTTGAAATAATGAACGATTAATTTAGTAGTGGTCGCAAGGTAATATAATTGTCATGGTAAATTTGAGAAAATATCACCAATAGTAATTGACCTCTTTTTGCTGCACAAAATAGTTGAGAATTGAGATTCTTTGTGTGAAATGGAGAGAGTATTATAAGGTAAGTTAGATTCTTTGTGTGAAACGGAGAGAGTATTATAAGATAAGTTACACAACTTAATTTGACACTTTTTATAGAACGGATGAAGGAATATATATATTTATAATAAGTTTATGTGTAGTGCTGAGATCGCTTTTTTTTTAAACATTCTGTATTCATACTTTAGACAATTATCCTTCATACAATAAATTCAACTATATTAGAGGTGTATAATTACAATGACCTAACAACCTTTATATAGGATTAAGTTAACTTCGTGGCCAAGATATATCAAATATACTAATATTAATATTATTAATAATAAATATTCTAACCTACATCATCATCATCATAACAACAACAATAATAATAATTTAACAATTTTCGTTTATATTTGCAGTGGTTATATGGCTCCTGAGTATGTTTTCCGTGGCCAATTGACTGAGAAGGCAGATATTTATAGTTTTGGTGTTCTTATTATCGAAGTTGTTTCTGGAAGGAGGAACAATGCTTTCTCTGATAATACATGTCCTCTCTTGCAAATGGTATTCATGTTATTTTCTTTATTTGATTTTTGAAGTTTGAAACTAACCCTCCAATTTGTTGTGTTTTGAACACTGTCCTCCAGTTTTTATAATTGCAAATCCCGATCGTATGGATAAGTTTAGTCATTCAAAGGAGATCCAAGTTTCTACAAATAGTCATAGTTCTCCCGATTTGAGATGACACATTATAAAAACTTGAGTCAACTTTGGAGGGTGAGGTTTAGCTATTATCAAAATAATAATGTTATGCACACGATATACTAACAAATTATACACAAATTGACGTATCAAATTGTAATTGGTTATAATGACAGACACACCTCATATATAATCAAACATCCACTAATTATATTTTGACATGTCAATTTATGCACATTTTGTTAATACATCTGTTAGTGTTCATAGAACAAAGAACAATATTGTTACAGCACAAGAGACCGTAGGGTTTTGAAGTCTTAAAATTTTGAGCAAGACTAACTTCATCTGTTTTCATTTCAAAGGTTTGGAATCTTTACCAGAAGGGAAAATTATGTGAAGCAGTTGATCCATTACTGGAAGGTAACTTCCAAGAGGAAGCAGTATTAAGACTGCTGCTAATAGGTCTACTTTGTGCTCAAGCGTCTGCCGAACTGCGACCTGCCATGTCGAAGGTTGTAAAAATGCTCATTAATCACCATGATCTCCCGCAGCCAACACAGCCACCATTTCTCAATTCTAGTTATGCTGAATGATTCCGCCAAACTAAAAAATAACAATCAAATGATTGATTTTTTCAGCCCGGTTTACAGTCTTGTTTATGAGAGTAACAGGGCAGCATGACAGGAGGCTGAATTATGAAATAATTTTTTTGGTGTTTTTGACTAGTCCATCCCAAATCAGAGTCCGTTTGACTTTTAATTTTGCTGAGGGATATATATTAAGGTCTGTCATAGACTAATACAAAGGTACTTGAACATTTGCTATCGAGTAAATGCAACTAGGCTTTCTATGACAAACCTTAGCGTCCCTAAAAAATTTAAAAGTATGGACAAAGCATAAATAAATATTATTATTTGAGAAACCATTAACCTACTTGTGCCATTTTACACTGCGTTGAGTCTTATGTCATTTATAAAATCCTAAAATTTAAATTTGAAGATAATTTATTTTATTTTGATTGATGTTAAAGTATTCAATGTTATAAACTATTATTGGGGATATTCAAATTTTCTGTGATCCAATATTGTTCTCTCTTTTAAAAAAAAAAAATCTTAATTTTCGAATTTTAGGTGTTTAGTCATTTTTTTTGTGATATGAAAAGTAGTACCTACAAATTTTGCAATTTTGAAAATTTAATAAATTTATATCTCTCACAAATCTAATATAAAGTTAGATATAATTTTAAAACATATAGCACACTATTTATGAGCTCATTCACCCGGTTCCGAGTGTAAAGAGTACATCAAGAACCAAATATTTTGAATGTTTTAGGGATCCACTTATCACTCTTCAGTGTACCCCGCTCTCAGTCACATATCTAGCAGCAAGAAGGCTCCTCCAAATAAATGAAGGGCGCCTCCCTAACGAAGCTTCTGCAATCGATGCCACCCTGGAATAGGTATTTTTAACTGGCCTCTGGACCTGTTTAGCCAATACCACAACATTAAAACACTCGAAACCTCTAAACTTCATATTGTCGTACATCTTTGTCGTTCACATATCGATCCAATTCTGTGAGTACCTAGAGTTTGGGAATGTAATTTTAAGTATAATTTTTAAAAAAAAATTCATTTTATACTTGGTACATGATGTGAGTTCATAGATCGACCCATAGTTAACATAGGACAAAAATGTATATATGAATATTGGAAACCAAATTCTTGGTCGTATTAAAGATTCAAATTAAACCTAGTCCTAGGTGATTACATGTCATTAGGTAACATTGTTGATCTCTGAAAATTTTCGATGATCATTTGAGTTGTAAATAGGAGACTGTAGGTCAATTTATCATATGCAATTCAATTAAAACACATATAAATATATTGTATGGTCTTAGAAATCCTAAAATGTGATCAAGAATGTCAAATAGATAAAAACTAATTGATATAATATAAAATGACCAAAATGTCCCGATAGTAAGATTCCAAGTGTTGACTTTTTGTTAGAGACTCCGTTTGAGAAAACATATATGAAATTAGTAGATTTCAAACACTATTACTTCTTAACTTAATTATTACCTAATAATTGGGAGATATTGGTTGTGTCACTAAGCAATTTGATCCCTGAGTGAAGACAACTTTATAGGTGATTAAATATATGATGCAGTATGAGGACACAAGAAGAAAGTAGTAGGGAGCAAATTATGATGCACATGCTCTTGTCTCATATATAAAATAGGGCCAAAAGTAATTACACAAGATCAAACAAGGGGAACAAACAATGCAATAAAAGCAAAAATTACTACAACAAGAAGTCAAGTACTAGAGATATTGATAGATGCTACTATTTCAGTAAAGAAGATCATTACACAAGAAATTGTAAGATCCAGTTTAATAGGCATAAAAATGATAAGCATCGAAACACTGGTGAGAAGTAAACTACAGTGACACTCACAAAAGATGTTGTAATTCTTTCTTTCAAGGACGAAGAATGCCTATATGTTGTTGATCATCGGATTGATTAGGTTGTTGATACAAGAGCTTCATATCACCCTACTCCCAATAGGAAACTCTTTACTACACACAAAGCTGGAGTCTTCTGTAGATGGGTAACATTGATCGGTCCAAGATAGTTGACTAAGAGATTTTATTGCTTAATATTTTGGTATAATTTACTCTTGATTTTTTGTTATTTAGTGATTACTTTGTCTAGAATTATTAATATTTGTCCTACTTTTAGTTTAGATCACTACTCCTTTTTTGGACTTTATTTTGTAGGATTTTGGGTCTATTTTCGTACAAATTTGGGCTTGGAATGGACTTGGAGAAAATCCCAATCGAACAAGGACAAAACTATGCTTAAAGGAAAACAAATCAGAGCAATCAGCACCTCCCACAGGCTAGCCCTGGGACCTCCCACAGATGTGGGAGGTGGCATGCGTGAATAATTTAATTCCTATTACAAGTAGGCTTGGTGGATCCTATCCGGATTTTTCTAAATAGACTTCTAATCAGAATCAGATTGTATGATCTGCGTATCCTGGATTCTATAAATATCATCTATCCCTAGGCAATTTAATGTACAATTTTATAATTTATTATTCTTAGTTAGTAGCAGTTGTTGTTGTAGAGACGGTGCTTCGTATGAAGACTTCAACGCAAAGCGAAGGATTTTCTTACGAGTAACTATGGTTCTATCTATCTTAATCTTTTCTTTTTATTTAATTATGTTCTAATTTTCTTTGTGCTAAGATTAGATGGATCATATCCCATGATTAATTAGATCTACATATTTTATTATGGTTTTATGTTAATTAATTATGTTGCGAGTTATTTTTCATGTTTTTAATGCTTCTAAATAATTGGTCACTATTTGGATGATGTTTATCACATAGTTTAAGGACCGGTGATCATATGTGAGTGCTCGTGTGATTCATAACCATAAATTAAATCTAGCCAGAAATAGACTAGGTTGTTTGTGTAGTTTTAGTAGTAAATTAAATGGATAATGGTTAACGAATCCAAGAATTTTTAAAGAACTTAATGCTATTCATATTATTTAAATTCGCATGAAAAATGTGGGTTAATAATTGAAGTATGGATGTTATAACTAGAGATAGAGTAGCAATCTAAAATTAGGAAATTTTACTATCACAACATGATCAATTCCATAACTTGCATGATAAATCGATGAGTCTAATTATGATTGGGCAGGTGAAATCGAAAAATCTTAGTATGCCTTTTTATAATTGTTAAAAACTAGATTTTTAGATTTGTTTATTATTTAGTTTAATAGATTAGTTAGATAAAAGTCCAAATTTTATTAGTTGGTTAGATAAGTGAAGAATTATCTAAGTAGTACATAATTAGCAAGTTATAATTCTCCATGTGATCGATATCTTTCTATACTATAATTTGATTGTGTACACTTGCATAGAACTGACCAACAGTTCGTATTGACAACCTTCACATTCATACTGATGTTTTATGCTCTATTACTTTGAAGGATATTAGACATGTTACTGATTTGTGTCTTAATTTGATGTTTGGTACGCCATTTCAATAGAGAAAGCTTTGTGAGTTATTTTGGCAATGGTGTATGAAAATTTATTAAAGGTTCCATGGTGGTTACAAGAGTACTTACCTGTTGTTCATTGTATAAAACTTATGTCAAAGAGGTTTTTAGTGAGGTTGATACAGTGGAAGACAAGTCTTCACAAAAAATGTAGCATAAGAACTTAACTACCAAGACTGTCCCCAGATCGAGAAATAGAGTTTTCCATCGACTTAACCCCTGGAGCCACACCAGTTTCGAAGGCACTATACCGTATAGCACCGGTGGAAATGAAGGAGCTAATGGAACAACTGTAAGAGCTGCTAGACAAGGGATTCATATGACCGAGTGTTTCACCATGAGGAGTGCCAGTACTATTCATGCGAAAGAAGGATGGATCAATGCGATTATGCATTGATTATAGAGATTTAAACAAGATCAAAATTAAGAAAATGTATCCCTTACCTAGGATTGACGATCTGTTTGACCAACTAAGAGGTGCGATGTACTTTTCAAAGATTGACCTGATATCCAAATACCACCAGCTAAAGATCCAATGAGAAGATATTCAGAAAACCTTGTTTAGGATGCGTTATGGACATTATGAATTCTTAGTAATGCCGTTTGGTTTGAAAAATGTGTCGACTGCCTTCATGGACCTGATGAATCGGGCATTTATGCTATACTTAGATAAATTCGTGATAGTGTTCATAGATGACATCCTGATCTATTCGAAAATGAAGAAGGAGCACATAGAACATCTCAGGATAACATTGAAAGTGTTAATGAGGGAGACGTTGTACGCTAAGCTGTCAAAGTGTCAATTTTGGCTACATAAGGTACAAATTCTTGGATACGTGGTGGATAAGGACGGGATCGTTGTGGACTCAGCTAAGGTGGAAGTTGTGGCCAATTGGATCCAACCTAAGATGCTGACGGAGATCAGGAGTTTCTTAGGGCTAGCCGACTATTATCGGAGATTCATCCAGCAACCTAAGATGCTAACAGAGATCAGGAGTTTCTTAGGGCTAGCCGGCTATTTTCGAAGATAGCTATGTCGTTAACCAACCTAACTCGGAAGACCATCAAATTTGAATGGACCCCAAAATGCGAACAGAGTTTCCAGGAGCTGAAGAAGAGGCTGACTATGACCCCGGTCTTATCACTACCAGATAAAACTAGAGGATTTGTGATATACAGTGACTCATCGTTAAAAGGGTTGGGATGCGTGTTGATGCAGCACGGAAAAGTGATTGCATATGCATCCCGGCAGCTAAAAGATTTTGAGAAGAGATACCCTACCCATGACCTGGAGTTGGTAGCTGTGGTCTTCGCCTTCAAGATTTAGAAGCACTACCTCTATGGTGAAAAATGCGAGATCTTCACGGACCACAAAAGCTTGAAGTATATATTCACCCAGAAGAAGCTAAATATGAGACAGAAAAGATGGTTGGAACTGATTAAAGACTAGATTGCACCATCAATTATCATCCGGGCAAGGCCAACGATGTAGCGAATGCGCTGAGTCGACAGGAAAAGTTGAATGCACTGTTAGTGCAAGAAGAAATAAGGAAAGACTTCAAACGCATGCAACTCGAAGTAACATTCCCTAGAGAAGGAACAGAAGTACTGGGAACAATCAGTGTGAAGCCAATGTTGATTGACCGAATTAAGGAAATGTAGAAAAAGCACGCAGAAGAAGGCAAAAAACTTGTGGAGCAAAGTAGAGGAAAGTATCGCTTGGATGGAAATACAAGACTACAATTTGAAAACCAGATATGGATTCCCCAAGACGATGAATTGAAAAGGGAGATTTTGCATGAGGCACACGACTCGAAATTTTTCATGCACCCTGGCGGCACCAAAATGTACGGTGATCTCCTTAATGACTTTTGGTGGCCAAATATGAAGAGGGAAATATAGCAGAATGGGTTAGTCGCTGTTTGACTTGCCAACGGGTTAAAGCAGAACACCAAAAACTAAGGGGATTGCTGCAACCATTAGAGATTCCCGAGTGGAAGTGGGAAAACATTAGTATGGACTTCGTCACAAGACTACCCTCGACCTTGAGAGGTATGAATGCGATTTAGGTCATTGTTGACCGATTGACCAAATCAGTGCACTTCGTGCCAATTAAAGAGACTTACAAGATGGAGCAATTGGTGAAGCTGTATGTTAAGGAGATAGTGAGTAGACACGGTGTGCCAATTTCCTTCGTATTCGATCGAGATGCCAAGTTCACGTCATGATTTTGGAATAGTTTCCAGGAGTATTTGGGGACGCGGCTCGACATGAATACAGCATACCACCCCAAACGGACGGACAAAATGAAAAGAAGATACAAACATTGGAGGATATGCTGAGAGCTTGTACCATGGACTTCAAAGGAAGTTGAGATGATCACCTACCGCTGATCGGGTTTACCTACAACAACAGTTATCATTCGAGTATAGGGATGCCACCTTTTGAAGTGTTGTACGGGAGGAAGTGTAGAACCCCATTGTATTGGAATGAAGTTGGGGAGAGGAAGCTAGAAGGACCCGAGCTGGTGCAACAAGTCCAAAATGCCATCAAGGTTATTTGGAAAAGGATGAAAGCAGCTCAAGTTAGACAGAAAGAGTATGCAGATCGCCACCACAAGGATAAAACCCTAAAGGTGGGCGAATATGCATTTCTGAAAGTGTCGCCCTTGAAAGGAATGATGAGATTTGGCTAAAATGGGAAACTGAGTCCCAGATTTGTGGGACCTTTCCAAATCTTAAGGAGAATCGGAGCAGTGACCTACGAACTAGCCCTACTGCCAGTATTGGGGTATATTTACAACGTGTTCCACATAGCCATGCTACACCTGTGCAAAATTTTTATAGAGCAATTGACTACCAACCTATTGAGATAAATCAAGACTTGACCTACGTCGAAGTCCCAATAGTCATAGTCGATCGCCAAGTCAAGAAAATTCACAACAAATTGGTCGCATTAGTCAAAGTGATATGGAGGAATCACGACGTCAAGGAAGCAACGTGGGAGCTGGAAAGCGATATGGAGAAGTACCCTCAATTATTTCATATGTAAAATTTCGGGGACAAAATTTCTGTAAGGATGGGAGAATGTGAGAGCTCGATTTTTATTAATGAACAATTAACGATATAATTTTCTTGTATGCCATTTAACAAAATTATTTATGTATCATTATATTACAGAAAAATTGAATTAAAATAAAAATGTTACGCTCAAGGGCATTTTGGTAATTCTGACAAAGTTATGCCCCAAGGGCATTTTGTTCATTTTGATAAGAAAGTTAAAAAGTATTCAAAATCATAAAACGATCAAAGATCTGGAATCAGCGCGGAAAAACAGTGAATCGAAATGCCGTTGGATTTTCAGTTTGACTTAGTCCTGGGTTGACTTTTTGTTTAGAGTATCGTTTGAAAAAACGAATAATGCCGTTGGAATTACAGCGTGCCAAAATGTAGGGATAGATTATAATATTGTATTGTGAGATTTTTGACTTTTAAATTATTATTTAATTATTAAATTAATCGGTTCACGAATCGAGGCAAAACAACAATTTGAATTTTAAAATTTCAGTCAAGTTGACCAGGTGGGGTCCACTAACGCACAGGCCCCAAACTTTTATCTTTTTCCCATTTTTCCCTTCCCTTTTCTTTTTCTTTTTCTTTTTCCCGCTTTCTTTTTCCTCTCTTCTCTTCTGCCCCCCAGTTTTTCTTCAAACTCTGAACTTACCTAAATTGCTCCCCATCCCTTTTTACATTGATTGAAGGTTGTATAACGTTCATTGTGGTCTCTATATAACACAGCTAAGTGAAACCCTAAATCATATTGCAGTTGCACAACCCCAATCTTCAATTTTTAAAATCACTTTTTGTTCTTGCTCGAGTAAGAGCAGAATTGGAATTTTGTTATTGTTTTGTTTAAATTGATGATTAGGATAACATCTAGAAGTTTCTTAGATTTTATTTGAGCCTTGAATCGATCGAAGCGGTCAAGAATCGAGCCGTGTAAGGTCGATTTATAGTTGGCTTACTTCCGGCGTGTTATTGACCAACGATCTGATCTTTAGGCTCAGATCGGATGTGTTTGAGTCGATTGAATAGTCCAATGGATTCCTGTAGTTGCAAGAATCATTTTAGTACCTTTCAATCTAGTTTTCATGATGTTTAAAAGTCTGTTTGAATTTTCCGGTGAGCTTGTGACCATCGGTGATGGCTTCTTAGCCGGAATCGAGGACAATGAACATGACCTCCTTATTTTTGAGGTTCCAGGTTAAAGGGATGATGAAACTCAATGTTCCATCAATCCATTTGCCACAAAACTGAGCTTACCCTTTGATCCAATGTGTGTATGTGTGAGTGTGTGTGTGTGGCCATGGCAGCCCATTGCCGACGACTACCACGCCAGCCGACCGACCAATTTGTCGGTCGAGCGACCGGAGTAGAGGGAGAAGGGGCTGACTAGTCAACCAATCAATGGTTGACTTGGTCAACTACCTTTTGGCCTAACTGCTCAGCCAGTCTTTCAGGTGTTCGGATCCGAGAAGGGGTCGACAAGATCGACTAGTCAATTGTCGACTTGGTCGACTGTTACTTTACTCGACCGACCAGTTAGTGCTGACCTCTGCCATGCAAGCAGACCGGCCAACCTACTAATTTGACGGCAAGGGGCAATGAATAAATGGCCGACCAGTCAACTAATCGATGGTTGACTCGGTTAGCCGTTGTTTGACTTGAATTATTTTAATTTTATTATTATTGTTTTCTTATTATCATTGTTACCATTATTATTATCATTATTTACAGAAGGGTAAAATTACTAAAATATCCCTAATGACATTTTTATCAAAATTCCCTTCTGCCTAACATATATAATACCCTTCTGTGTATTTTACCAAAATACCCATCTGCAGCAAATTACTAAATTGTCCTTACGGCATATTTGCAAAAATGCTACTGCAGTATAATTACAAAAATGTCATTGTAGTGTTAATTACAAAAATATAATTGCAGTGTTAATTAAAAAAATGTCACTGCAGTACTAATTACAAAACTGTCATTTTCCCTTATTTACAACAATATCATCGAGTTGGAAAAACTAGAAAAGAACATGTCAAATTTATTTTTTAACTTGAAAATTTAATTTTCTTGAAATTAGAAAAATATTGTATTTAATTAAATTCTATTCCATTTAGATAATAAATTAGAATATGTAAGAAATATTATTCTTTTTCAATGATTTGAATATCATTATGATATGATTACACATCATATTTATTGTCTTTAAACATCTTATATTTTGTGCACGAATGTTATGTTCATTTTTATCCGAACAAGGATCCGACGAAGTATTTTAGGATTAAGAATATTCTGGGATAAATACGAGGAATAAATTAGACGAAATGAGTGAAATGACAAATTGTCAAGTAATGACAATTTTGCTCTTTAAAATTTTGAGTGCGCTTATGTTATTTTTTAAATTAGAAAACTCCAAGATACTTAGGATTATTTTAAAAGTGAGCGACCTATTTAAAACGATGATACTAGCGATAGTCCGTTATTATTATAGGAACATACGTGAGTGAGGAAGGAAAACCGTTGACCACTAAACGCGTTTCGTGGAAAGTTTGGAAAGCTTTGCTAAGGCAAGTTATTACTCTCCACCTCTATATATAAGTAATTGTTCACTTATGCATGCAATTTATTCAGGTTTTAATGAGTATGATTTAATTTTCAATATACGTATTTACCATGATTATACAAATTTAATTGCTTGTACATTATTTATTGCTTCAAGTTAAATTCTTGAACTTGTTTAAAATGATTATGCATATCTACTATGTATAAGCATGCCATATTGTTGAAACGTTTATCATTTTCACATGATTCATGATAATTTGAGATCGAATATTGAACATAG
>JAUMHB010041428.1:2416-18564 GCA_032359685.1 Pittosporum tobira
CACACACACACACACACACAGAGACACCCAGAATTTGGCTATCATCACATCTAATAAAGCAAAGGTATATGAAATTTTCAAAGAAAAATTTCATGCAATTCTTTACTGCCATGCCCTAGGCACCAGGTGCACCTTTAATAAAGAAACATCAAAACCCTTTTAAGAATATCAGAATCTGTATCTTAGGAGAAAAAAAACAAAACAAAACAAAAGAAAAGAAACAAACGAAAAGGTCCAATACTTTTAAAGCTCACTTTGGTTGTTGGAGTGTGATTTATAATAGCCTGATGTCATATGAGTGATGGTTTTTCATTTTTCAAGTCAAGTCAGGTCCCACCAGATTGTCAGCTGCCAAAGTTTCCCACAAGCTGTCAAAAAATAGAACGAAAAATAATCAAGAGGAGAAAGCTGGAGGCAAAGCCAACTAGACATCCACTAGCACCTTTTACACGTGAAAATGACATTCCAAGCCGACAAGTCTTCACAATTATTATACAACTTGGCATACAATACTTATATTTTATTTTTTTCTTAAAATTTTTGGACATTGTTCAGAAGAAATAGAGATAAATTATCTCATCCTCACTTCCCACATAGATTAAAGAGAGCAATGGGGTTTTCATTTTTCAGTAATCAGACAATTTTTTTTTTTGTATGAGTGTTGGCACTAATGGAGGGACAAAGTTCTACTTATAAATAAGAAAAAAAATAATTTTACACACTACTTGCAGAAGACTCAAACAAATCTCTTAATAATAAGAACTCTTAAAATTTCAATATTAATCGTTAGCCTAAGATCTCATTGACAGTAATCAAATATATAATATGGAGAGAGCGCAAGTATAACTAACAAATTTAGGACTTTGTTTGGTAGGAGCATTCAGAATTAAACAAACTTCGATTTACATTTTAAATTCAACATTAAATTTCTATTAAAATTGAATTGAATATGTAATTACAATTTTTTAAACTTAAATTAGTCTACAACAAATAATTTTTTATTATATTTGATTCTATAATCTCCAAACACAATTAGTCTGCTACCAAACGAGCAATTACAGTGCCGACATCAAAGATAAACGCAGTTACCATCACAAGCTTCGATGCCATTGGAATAAAAGATTCGGCAGCCACACACAGATTTCAGATGTATGTGGTTTCTCAAATTAGTTAAAAAGTAGAAAGACTAATTAACGATTAGACAACTCAAAGTAATTAAAAAGTTGACGGATTATATTATAAACGAAATTGACATTAAAGAGGCAGGCAACCAGCGGACTGAGCTCAATTTGGGCAGGCTAAATTGGGCTGACCCAAACACGTCAACTTTTAAACCCAAAACATGCTCCATAATTTTGCAAACGGGCTGAAGGACCGTGGGCTTGTTCTTGTTGCCAGGTCTACCAGTCGCCGGTCCCGTCTCCTCCACCAGTTTATAAGTTTTTAAAGAAGAAAAAATGAAGAAATACACAAAGGTTAATACTACTTTGGTTGTTGGAAGTGTGATGTAATTAGGTTGAAGTCATGAGTAATTGGTCACTACTGGGTGTTAATTTTCTAATTCATGCCGGTTCCCACTAGACTCTCATTACCAAAATATCCAAGAAACTAACAAAGCATAAAACAAAGAATTAATACAAGGCAAAACCAACTAGACATCTACTCAAATGACATTTCAAACTGATAAGTCTTTAAAATTATAGTCAAATGTAGTAGGGCCCATAGGCTTGTTCACTAAGAAAAATCAGAGTCCTATACAATCCTTTGTCTATATATATCGAAGGAAGCAGAACAGTTCTGCAGATCCAATAATTTCTGATGAGATAAACAAAACATGATGAATATGGGAAAGATGTGGGCTCAACTAGGCCCCGTGGTTGCTAGTATAATGTTCGTTTGGGCAATGTTTCAACAATACTTCCCTTATCATCTTCGCCGTTATTTTGAAAAATATAGTCACAAACTAGTCCGGTATTTCTACCCATACATCCAAATTAGATTCCATGAATATTCCGGCGAGCGCTTCAAACGCAGTGAAGGCTATGTTTCAATTCAAAGGTACCTCGCTGCCAATTCTTCCAGTAGCGCCCAGAGGCTGAGAGCCGATTTTGTGCAAGACTCTACTACACCCCTTGTTCTAAGCCTGGATGATCATGAAGAGATTGCCGATGAATATCAAGGCATTAAACTCTGGTGGGCTTCCAGCATGTCCATGCCTAAAGCACAATCCTTTTCTTTTTATCCACAGCAAGATGAGAAAAGGTACTATACTCTAACCTTCCACAAGAGAAATCGCGATATTGTCACCAAAGATTACTTGAAGCATGTTCTTGAAGAGGGGAAAGCCGTTGCCATCAGGAACAGACAGAGGAAGCTTTACACCAATAACAAGACCGAGAGTTGGCCCAGGTATGGAGGAAGGACCATGTGGAGTCATGTGATTTTTGAGCATCCGGCTAGCTTTGAGACTTTGGCATTAGAACCGAAAATGAAGAAGTATATTATAAATGATTTGATAAACTTTAGCAAATCAAAATCCTATTATGAAAAGGTGGGAAAGGCATGGAAACGCGGGTATCTCCTCTATGGTCCTCCTGGAACTGGTAAGTCTACTATGATTGCAGCTATGGCTAATCTTTTACAGTACGACATTTATGATCTTGAATTAACTTCGGTTAAAGATAATACGGAGTTGAGAAAATTACTTATAGATACGTCAAGTAAGTCTATAATTGTAATAGAAGATATTGATTGTTCACTTGACCTAACGGGCCAAAGGAAGGTGAAAAAAGAGAAGGATGGGGAAAAGGAAGAAAAAGATGATCCGATTGTTAAAAGGGCAAAAGGTGAAGATGAAAGTAAAAATACAAGCCAAGTTACATTGTCCGGGCTTTTGAACTTCATCGATGGGCTTTGGTCCGCTTGTGGTGGGGAGAGACTCATTGTGTTTACGACTAATTATATGGAGAAACTTGACCCTGCTCTTATCCGGAGAGGGCGGATGGATAAACACATTGAACTGTCTTATTGTGGATATGAAGCGTTCAAGGGGCTTGCAAAGAATTATTTGGATATTGAATCACATGAACTATTTGCAGTCATTGATAAATTGTTGGGGGAAGTTAACATGACTCCGGCTGATGTTGCCGAGAATTTGATGCCTAAATATGCTGAAGAGGATGTGGAGACTTGCTTGAAGTGTTTGATAGATGCTCTAGAGAAAGCAAAAGAAGATGCAGCAAAGCAAAAAGCTGAGGAAGAAGCGAGACTCAAGGCTGAGAAAGAAGAGAAGGAGAAGAAAGAAGAGATTGCTGAAGAAATAAAAGTTGAAGAATCACCACCAGCTCTTAAAGATGTCAAGGAAAATGGAGTAATTACTTGAAGTACGCACGTAGTTAAGTACTGGTTAACAACTTGGTTGCTTTCTTTATTTATTTGGATTTTAATTTTTCTGTTTATGAATACTTGTTTCAGCTTTTGGATAATCAACTTTCTTAATAACAATCTCCAGCATGATTATTCAGAACAGAACATTGAATTTAAACAAGTTGTGCTTGTCCTAGTCGCTTTATTTTCATTTCAGGTTTGTCTGAATTATGGATTATATAACAGCAGCAGTGATTTGACTAATTGGTGTTAAATTGAGTTTGAGCTTGAGCTCACCTCTCTTATACTATACACATCATCCTTTCTACAAGAATATTTCAATTTATTAAAATTTTCAGTTTTACAAAAATGAGTTTTATTTTAATTAATATACGGGGGGGGCATCCAAAACCCTAGGAATTAAAAATTCAATCTCGTCAGATATGAAATACTACTCCGTATATAGCAATCAAACAAGACAAAACAGAATTATTGAACAGAATCACCAAAAATTAAAACCCCATTTTAATTATTGAATTAATATTACAGGTAAACAAATAATATAAATAAATTAAATTGATGAATAATAAAGCGCCAACAACATTAGTTAAGCTAATCACTAGTAATAAACAAGTCTAAATTCATTGAGAATGAGATTTTGATGTGATTACAGGGGAAGGAGACAGTCGCACAAGAGCTTCTTCAGTGTCTGACCTCAATATCTACTACACAAAAAAATGCAAACACAGAATCGTAGTTAGCGTGCGCGTGCGAATATAGAGAGAAGAGAGATGACTGAGTCTTGGTCCTCTTGGAGAACGTGCACGTGCGCGTGTGTGAATATAGAGAGACGAGAGATGACTGGGTCTTGGTCCTATCGGAGAACTGGTTTGTATCATCCCTTTTTTTTTATTATTATTTTTTTATTTTTGTCCTTCATCGTACAATCTTTTTATCTTGGCCTGACTTATTTAATTTTTAGAATTATGAGTAATTTCTCACTAATACTTTAAAAACTCCTTTTAGAAAATAATCCTTAGAGATGACTTATTGACTTGAATTGAATGTTTTGCTCCTAAGTTAAGTTAACTGGTTTATTTTTTTTTAAAAGACAAATTTGGGAATATGGAACTTCCAGTTAAATAATCTCATTTTTTCTTTCAAAATTTTGTTAATTTTAAAGAGAAGTTATGAAATAAAACTAGTTAAATTATCCATTTTAATATGTCTTTTATTGAATTTTAATTGATTTTTTTTTTCTTTTTGGGACATAATTAAGTAAAATACATTGTTTCACTTAACCTATCATTATCATTCTCTCTAGAGTTATTTAATTATTATTTTTTCCTTTGATTTTATAAATTACTTGTTTTTCTAAATTTGGAGTAATGTTATGCAAGGAATCATACAATTTGGTTTACCCTTAACTATTCAACTTAAAATATTAACAAATATAATGTAAATATATTTTAAAATACGTGAGTACTCTTTTTTTTAAATTTATTTATTTTAAATTACTTGAACATTTTTATAATTGTTTTTTTAGTACCGATAATAATAATAATTAAAAAAAATTCAACGTGTGTCCTCGAGTGTCACCTACTAAAAAAATTTCGATCATTTTTCCTCATTTCGGTAAATACCTTATTAAGAGTTAACAACCTCCTCTTCCTCTCGTTGGTGGGAGTATCTCCATTTTTAACGGTCAAAGTGAAAACGCAGAGATGGATTTGGATGCAGTGAGGAGGCAGTTGGAGAAAGGGGGAGGAACTGAAAATGGGTCAATTGTGGATTCAATGCCTTACAAATTTTTTGAACCCCTCCTAGTTCAAGGCGTCAAGGTCGATCTCATCGAACCGGGTCGTATCCTTTGCTCCATGGCTGTTCCTTCCCGATTACTGGTACCCTTTCTTCACTCCCCTCTCTCTCTCTCTCTCTCTCTCTCTCTCTTTTTCTGTGTGTGTCTATTATATATGCATATGCATATCATATCATATCATATACTCTCTCCGTCTACCAAAGGAAGATCAAAATATATATTTTATGAAAATTGAGAAGAAGAAAGCGTAAAAAAATCGATATAACTTGAATGGACAAAGAAAATTCTTATTATTTTGGATATGGACGTTAATACCTTATAATCTCATCCCTATATGTGTTCATGTCATCTTTTGTGGACAATCAAATTAGACTTCAGTCATTCTTATGTGGACAGAGAGAATGTGCATGTAGGGGGTCCTAGTTTAAAATTTAATTCTGGATGACTAGTGTAAATCATAATCGTAGTTAAAACTTGTGGATGTTGAATACCAACCAATTGTGGATATGGATACACATATAAGCTCAACTGATAATTGGGTTCTTTTTGTGGATTATGAATCGGAAGAACACCGGTAATACCTTACATGGTGGGGCCACTGCGGCTTTAGTGGATGTGTTGGGTTCAGCTGTGATATACACTGTTGGGGCTCCGTTTTCAGGGGTTTCTGTGGAGATAAGCATCTCTTACGTCAATGCTGCTCATGCCGGTGTATGTATCTATCTATCTATTTATCTTTCTCTTTTCCTATGTTATACATGGGGTTATCGGCTCTTTTTGGTTCCTTGCTATAGGATTATCGTCATGAATGTTTTGATTGAATTGGTTATGATTGAATTCTTAGTTAAGGGTTGGATTGTTTTGAACTTTATATTTGTTGACTCCACGGAACAACTCATAATTTATGGTGAGCAATTGCCCTCCTAAACTTTGAGCAGGTGGAGCAATTATTAAGTGCTTGATTGTATTTCGCTTAGAAAGAATTGAATGAAAACACAATAATTTGACCACAGTCGGATAAAATTCCCCCCCTTGCACTGAATTGGCCTTTCTGACTCAATCCCAACAAAAACCTAACCTTGACCGTACAAGAACTGACGCTCTGTAAACTATGTAAATAGGTCCTTCCAGTCTCTATCCTACTGGAAGTATCTTCAACAAGATAATTTTCTGAAGGGTTTTTATCCCTATACATATAGGGATAAGATGGATGCTACAAAAGCCAGTGCTCATTGATCAAGTATACATACTTATCATGTCCATATATATAGGATTATATGGTTGATCTTAATAGAATGGCCCATCTCTGGTTCACTACATCAGCTCTGCAGTGAGTAGGTACCAGTAAGCTACTAGTGTTCCTGAAATGCCTTTTTGTTTTTCCGTAGCAGACAGATGTGCGCTCATTTGTTGAATACATTGTACTCCCTCCGTTCCCATTTATTAGTCGTTCACTCGGTCTAAGGAACTTTTTTTTGTTCCTAAATATTTGTCATTCCTAGATCCCTAGAAGGTACTAATTTCTTCTTCCAAATTACCCTTAAGCAGTTACTCTCATTAGTTCTATACTTCTATCCATCTTTCAAGTTGACTATTTTTCTCGCTAACTATACCTCACTTCTCGCTTTTTACTCTATTTGGCCGAAAATTTCTCTCTATTGTCTATACTCCTAGGTCTCTTTTCTCTCACTTTATCTCTTTCATCTCTATCCATGATTTACATCATCTACGGATCTTTGCTTGAAAAAGGAAAAAAAAAAAAAAAAAAAGAAGGGAAAGCATACAGATCTACTCACAGATCTACTCCTCTCTTCCAGACCTCCTTCCTTTTTTGATCTGCAGAAAAACTTAAATCTTTTTTCATGCTTCTTCTCTCCCTCCATTCAAATCAACAATTGGGCACCTTCTCCTTTTGGGTTTACCATAGATCTCTCCATAGCCTTCTTATTTTCATGCTTAACTATAAAACTAAAATCACTTCAAAGCTCCACCATTTCAAATAATCTTCAAATATCACAGGACCATATGTCAAAATTTTGAAATTTCTGAACTTTTTTGATAAAGTACGAGGAGGAAGAAAAGAGAACTAATGAGAAAATGGTGGACGATAGAAAATAAACATTTGGGAAGAGAGAAATATGTACCCAAATTTTTGATCTTGATGAAGGAGTAATGAAGTTGTCAGTAGTGGCCTTGAAGATGTGAAGCACTCCTTCCAAAACTAGTATTTACACATGGCCCACACGTTATTTTCCTTTTCCCATTTAAGAGTAATTTTGGTAATACATATTGAACTTGTAGTTATAGGAGTCACAAACTTTCTTAATAGTTATGTACAAGTCTAGAAACAAGTAAGAGTAAAATACATATAACCACCTGAAATATACTCGCTGTGTCACTTAACCACTTGATGTTTAAAATGATGTAGAAAGGCATCTAAAGTATTGAGGTTAAGTGGTACTGTTAGTTTTGTCATCTAATCTGACAGTGCATGACTGTGACTTGCCAAATACACGTGGAAGGAGTCCAAAGTGAATTATTACATACATAAAATGACTGCAATACCCCTGGCACACTTGTTGACCACATTCAGCTTCCCTTTTTTCTGCAATCTAAACTTCTAAAACATGATGAAACTCTCAAGAGATCCACATCATCAACATCAACAGCAAGACCCAAGATCCACTATTAATTATGCAACCTTGTTCTTCGTAGGAACTACGAAATTAACAAGACCCAAAAATATCAAATTTCAGATCTAAAATTCAAGAAAAAAATCAAATTTCAGATCTAAAATTCAAAATTCCTCAAAACCCATCAAAAAATTGAAAAATAGAAAAAGAACAAGGAGAGTACGAACAAGAAATCACGATTTTGACAGTGATTCTTACTTGTAATGTCCCCATGTCACTACATCCCCAACTTTACCTATTCCTCTTCTTTAATAATAATCTTTTTCATATTTGCAATTTTAGAGTTACTACCAAATTGTGATTGTAATTTTAGAAGGATTATAAGAAAGGCATCTGATTTACCAGTCATAGTCAAATTGGGGGAACAAAGAAATACGAGAAGCAACTAGGCAACAGAGGTAGATGATGATAACGGCAGCGGAATTGACGTTGTTGGTGGTTTCGTGGTTTCGTGGTTTCGTCATCGATCGTGGGCTGGTCTTATTCTTTACACATGCAAAGTTAATGGACAATGTTAGCCTTTTTTTCTTTTTTCTTTTTCATCTTTGTAAGCAAGTACCAGATCTGTCAATCACAAGACACCACCACCAACTCTACCCCTCCCCGTTCCTTCCGCCTCCTCCATCCCATTGTCATGTGATCCGTCTGGTCCGATAATCTATCCTCCTAGTTCGATCTTATCCTCCTCTACATTAACAGATTTCCCGGCATCATCGTCCTCGCCGCCACCAGAACTGAGTACTCCCTCCACAGCTTCTGTCCCGGCAACTAGCCACAACAAGGAGGTCGCCGCCAAAGCCGAGTACTCCCTCCACTGCCTCTGTCCACTTCATCAGTCCCGACAGCTAGCCACAACAAGGAGAGTAAACTATATATCAGATCTTTACAGAACCCATCTATCAATCTTCGATTCACCTCATAAGGAGAAGAGATCTGAAAGAGAGATATATCAGATCTGCCATACATCTGAACCAGCTATACAGAGAGAGAGGAGAGAGATAGACCCTCAGTGTGTGCACGAGCCAAACCAGCTATTTAATCGAGGGGCACAAGTGTCATTTTTAGTCTCAGTTAACGGAATTGTGAGCAAACTAACAGTCCCACTTAACCTCAATACTTTAGGTGCCTTTCTGCATCATTTTAAACATCAGGTGGTTAAATGAGACAGCAGGTATACTTCAGGTGGTTATATGTATTTTACTCAACAAATAAATAGGAATCCAAGGAGTATAAAAGTAAGAAAGATCCTGTCAATGTTACTAAGATTAGCCTTTAAAGCACATGTTTTGAGCTGCAGTATTTTTGGGTTGTCATTTAAAAGTTACTAGTGATGTCTGAAGTATCTTATGTGCACATTATGTATAGTCATACAACGAAGGGAGATAGAAAGAGACGGAGGATTCTTGATTTAGAGGATTCCAAACTATGATGTGAAGCTAAATTATTTAGTGTTCCCTCGTGCAATATTAAAAGTCTTATTTTTCTTTTCTGAACATTCCAAGTCCACTTTTAAAATCAATATACCAATTCACTCTATATATCAATCATGTTTAAGTTGAAATCTTTAACTGTTAACATTCGAGAGTAGACTCGGTTTAGGTGAAGCATTAGAAATTTATGTGTTGGTCCTGTTGATGAATTAAGCAGTCTGTATCAACAATTAGACTTCCTAGTGCTCTTTGAGAAGGACTCAGGTTGTAGACATTCATATCGTACAAGTGAAAAAAGCATATTCTATCCAATTTGTGTAACTGCATCAATTAGGCATCATGAAGGATGTTTAAAATACTATAGAAAAATGAATGCTGTTATAATGTTTGGTAACTTCTTTGTTTATCAAGAATTCTGATATTTTTTCATTTAAGCAGCCGTATCTTATTTGTTTATGCACTGATGTGGGATGAGAGTGGTTTATTATTGAGGATGTCTAGTTTGCTAAATTTGAAAGTATTATCTGAACTGGACTCTTCTGTATCAATTGGTGTTAATTCTTTCTCTTGAGGTTGTTTGTTTATTATTCCCTCCATTTTCTTTCCCTTTTTTTAAAAAAATAATCTGTCAAGGCCATTTTGAAGCCGTTTATATCTTCATTTGAAATTCAAATCTTCACCTTGTAACAAAAAGGCATGTATGCTTGTTTATTCAGGAGGAAATCGAAATAGAGGCAAAGGCATTACGTGTTGGAAAGGCTGTTGCTGTTGTTAGTGTGGAATTGAGGAAGAAAAAGTCTGGGAAAATCATTGCTCAAGGGCGTCATACCAAGTACCTTGCCGTCTCTAGTAAAATGTAAACAATCTGCATCCGGATATATAGCTTTGATAAATCACCACTACTTTGGACCTGTTTAGCCCGAATTTGTTTACTCTTCGTGAGCACAATAATGTGTTTTTCTATTTGTTCATATGTATCAATTGAACTGGTGTTGTCCATGCATGTTAGTGCCATTGTGGAAACCTATTGTATACCCTATAAGCTTATACAAGTTGATTTATTAAGCCATGCAAATGCACTGGATTGTACTGCGTGAATTGATCTTTATTTTATTTTTGGCTACAAGTTTCAATCATATATTCATATCTCTCTTATTTTCGATGATTGAAAATTACTATGGGTGATGGCGCTGATGGGCTCAGGCTAGGACTAGGACTATTAAACGAGCCGAGCTCCAGCTTAGCTCAGCTTCCTCAAGTTTGAGCTCGGCTTATTTAACCTAATTAAGCCTTTATTAAATTTTTAACAAGCCGAACTCGTGTTTTTCTTGAAAAATTTTAAAGTCATCGAGCTTCTGTCAAGCTGTGCTTTAAATGAGTCGCATTCAAATTCGTTTTGTTAAATTAAATGAGCTTTTTTAATAAGTTTGAACCGAGGCTTAAACGAGCAAAACTCGAGCTTTAAACCAGCCCTTGACACCCCTAGTTCAAGCTCGTGACCCCTCTCAAGGATGGGCCTGGGTAAGCAAGCATGGTTATTGCCAAGCTCATTAGGAAACATCATGACTCGAACCAATGATCTCAAGGATACTTGACCCAATGGGAAACGTCAGACTCGAATCATCCTCGTCTCAGCTGTGTAGAAAACATGTACATTTTCTTGACTGGGCCAAAGTAAATGTAAAGATTGAACAACAAAAAAAGGTCTAGGCTACTATGCATGGTAAACTTGTGAGTTATGGAGGAGTCCCTCTTTTTACTGATAGATCAACTGCAAGGCAAGAGAGAGGCCGGCATATGCCCAAAGGTATCAACGGAAATTATATAGCATTACTTAATGCACTTGCACTATTTGCAAGTTTATTGGCTTCATTCACATATGAACGAGATACCTTCATTACATAACAAGAATTAAAAATTGTCCAAATTTACAACTTCAACTAATACCGAATTTAACTAATTATTACAATTTGGGAAATTTTTCAAATATTTTAATGTTTTGTTTGGTTTACATTTCTTAAGGAAAATGAATAAAATAAAATTTTATATTGAAATGAAGTGATAGTTGAAATGAAATATTTTATTAGTCCTAAAATTTTTGTTGAAAATAAAAAGGATGGGAATTTTTTTTTGTTGAAAATGAAGAAGATAAGAGAATGAAAAGTGAATACTCATTCCTCTCGGAGAATGTGAGTTTCATTCATTCCATTTCTTCCCACATTTTCAACTTAAAATATATAATTAACTAACCATTTTATTCCAATCACCATTCAATTTTAATATAAAATTTTATTTCATTCATTTTTCGCAAAGAGTGAGAATCAAACGTAACATAAGAGAATTAACGAATCGGTATAATTTGGAAAGGGACAACAAATAAAGGAAAAAGAAATGGAAAGCGACTAACAGAAAGCTTAGCCCTCCTTTAGGATGGAATGAATGCCAAAGGCGTTTTCGAAACGAAAGCCTTTCTCTGCTGGAACATGCTGTTTATTGTGCCTAGAAAACTTTAGTTAGCAAAACAGTTGGTGGACTACGGCTCCATAATTTGGAAAATTTTCAAGGAGACTCTTACACCAGCTCTGGAAGGAGGCTGAAAATGGCATTTAACAAATGAGGACTTGACACTCGCCAAACATGACTGAAAATACTTTTAGTCTGCGCACTTTATGTTAAACAAGAAAAACATAATTATACGCTTTAGATAAATAATAAGTGGCATTTGATACAACACAGACTGCCCCATGAAAATAAGTCTAATTCGATTCAGTCTCACCATCAGAAAACCCTAGGAAGAAGAGATAAGGGACAACAAAAAGCACTATATATGACTTTACATTCCACCAAGACAAGGTATGAGACACGCTTCTTGTTAGTACTACCAACAAACTAACCTTACCATAAAGAAGAGATGGAAGTCATATCAGACAGTTATAATCAAAACAACGAGAATTGACCAGAGTCTACATAATAAGCTTTTCATTTGTCATTCTGTGTTTACTCCTAGAGCTTCTCCCAAGTTTAAATTCGCCCTCATAGTTCTCCTTCCGACTCTGCCATTGCCCTTCCTCATCATTGCAGCGAATTCCCCATAATCTATCTGTCCATCCTGCAAACCGACCAAAAAAAAAAAAAAAAGTCTTCATCAGCAAAACGGAGACAAAGGTTCGGTTACCTTATACATGCAAACACATTGATTCATGACCACTGAAATTGAAATACTCCCTCCATTCCAAAAAGAGTAATTTGTCAAAAAAAAAAATCCACAAAAATGGTACCTCGTTGAGTTTTGATTGGTGATAGTATAAAAATGATATAATGTCCTCGCATTTATCATGACAATTACATCATCATGCCTTCACCAGTAAACAAACATTCATTATTCTTGAGAGAGAAACATGGAACGAAAATAAATATTTATTAGTCATAAATTTTTCAAATGGGTGGGTCTTTTTTCTAGAATGGGGGGAGTAATAGAAACAGTCTAACAGCAACTTACAAATATTCTTATTAAAACCATGCAACTCCATTCTAAGTAAGCTTACATTATCTTGGTCAATTTCTTTAATCATCTCATCAAGGTGAACTTCAGCTAAACCAAAGTCTTTGCATGCTTGTTGAAGCTCATCAATTGTTATGTAACCACTACCATCTTTGTCAAAATAAGAGAAAGCCGATACTAGATTTTCTTCTCTCTCCAATTTGTTTAAGTGCACGGTAGCAGCAATAAATTCACCATAGTCTATTGACCCACTATTGTCAATATCTGCCTGCAAAATTCCCACAAATTAAAACATAGGTTAATGAAAAAGTGTACCCCAAAGTTGGCAACTTTTTCATTCTACTCCCTCAAGTATGAAAAGAAACAAATTGTCCTCCAACATTTCTTTAAAAGACAAAAGTCTCCCTTTCCATTAGCTTGTTGGATGAAATACGTTAGACTAAGTGCGTATATATATATATATATATATATATATATATATATTGACAATAGGGAGACGTAAATATTATTTTTATTAAAATTTTGTCATTAACCTATTATAAACTAACTAAAAGTTTACTACTACATCCGTTTCAAAGTATAATCGCATTATTGACTTTCAAAAAGTTAGCTAGGAATAGTTAAACATTCATATTAACATAAATCAATTTGAGTTTTGAGAAAATTATTTTTTGTGACTAATAATATTTTTCAAATGGATTCAAGATCTTGACAATTCTATTGACTATAATCAAATAAATTTATGTAATTTTAAATTTTAAAATCTGATAAGTTAATTTTTTTAAGTCAATAATGCTATTATATTTGAAAATATACTAATTATTATTTTATTTTATTTTTTTAAGTTGGCACTTGAATGAAATTAAATTAATTTCAATTTAGGATTCACAAATTTACCAAAAATGTCTAATTTTGGAGTGGATGTAATACTAGATAGTCCGCTAGTTCCATCATGTAAGAGCATTTGTAAAGAAGAAAAGTTAAATATTAGAAATATATTATTTATCTATGTATCATTACAGTTAAAGTACATAAATACTTAGTCAACATGTATTCTGTCCAACACACTAACTGAAGGGGACCCTTCTGTTTTTCAAACAAACGTTAGGGAGCAGTTTGTCACTTTCTGTACATTGGGGAGCAGAATGAAGAAGTTGCTAACTTTGGGATACACTTTTGTCATACACCCTTAAAACATTAGCTAAATGATTATCTACTAGTAAGATTTTAAAGTAGAGAACATCAAGTTAATTTTATAGCAAATTTTATAGCAGATTCCTCTTACCGCATCCATGAGATCCTTAATCTCAGACTCCATGAGTTCCGAACCCACTCGTCTCAAGCCCTCTTTCAATTCATCAAAAGTGATAGTTCCACTATCATCAGTGTCTATCATTTTGAACAATTCCTTCAAGCCACCAATTTCTTCTTCTGAAAGCTTTTCGGCGATGACCTATAAATGATAAAAAGTTGTCTGTAGAACTTTCTTGTAACTGGTGACTACCACTAAATATAACCTTGTGGTTAAAAGTAGATATTAATTATTTAGGCAATTAGGGTTAGAAAAAAAATAGCTTTTTAAGAATATATCTCGCTTGGTTCCAAGTTATGTGCTACCATATCCTCTTTGGGATAGCTAAACTGAAATGGAAGTTTAAACTTAGTGTAAAATTGCTTGCGATAGCTAGACACGACATCAGATAGCAAAAAGCTAAAAGATGGATATCCATTTTCTCAACTTATTTCCATTTGATTATTAGGTTGGTCCAATAAGGTATATCCCAAACAACCAAGCTTAATTTGTGTTTTTTTATCAGGAAGCTATATATGAATCCAATAAGCTTATCCTAAACTAAAAATGCGGAGTTACAGCATGATGCGTTAATGAAACATCTATAATAGTGCAGAATCATAAGATGAGTTAAAAAAACACACTCAAACCTTTTACAGATATTTTTATAAAGTCAATACCTGACAGATATTTCACAATACATGATTTAACCAAACGTTGTGCTTGGCGTGATCGTCAAGTGCTCAATTGTTCGGTCAAAGGTTCAAGTCATGACAATAGACCCTATTATTTAAGGGAGCCTTGTGTACTGGGTATGACCGTCTTTATCTGAATCAGCCTCTAATATGTAAAGGGGGCTCAAGAAGTACTAGTTTTCCCCAGAAATTTCGATCCTTGTAAAGTACCATATAAAGAGTCAGGCTACCTCATTGGGTTCAGTTGATAGCTAAATTCCAATTAAAAAGTCTCTAATTTAATAAGAGCTATTTTGTACTTAATATTTTAATATCTTTTATTCTTTATTTATCATTATTTGCTTAAAAAGTCCAATTAAACATGAAATAATTGTTATATTTTTAGTTTGGATTATTACTCCTTGTTTGGATGTTATTTTGTAGGTTTTTTGAACTTATTTTCGTGCAAATCTGGACTTGGAATGGACAAGAAACGAATCCGGACCGAAGAAGGGCAAAACTGTAATTAACATATCAAAAGGACAGAATCCAACAGCTCCCACAGCCGTCAGCTCCCACAGCCGTGGGGAGAGCCACGGGCAGCCCGTGAGAGGTGGCCGCACGCCAGTTTTTGAGTTCTACTCCGATTCTGAAAGGGAAATTCGATCCGGACCATTAATGCATGAATTTGAGTTAGATTCAGATTGTATATTTGGTCCTGTAAATAGCCTAGCTCTCAAACCAATTGAGATATCTGTTTTTTATAATTCATAGCTAATAGAATAGTAGTAGTATTTGTAGACAAATGCTCGGTGGAGGTTTTTCACACAAAACGAAGACTTTTCATTCGAGTAACTTTATTGGTTCTATTGTTCTAAATTCTTTTATTTTCTTAATTAATATAATTATGTTCTAATTTCTTTTGTGCTAAGATTAGATGGATCTTACCTGTGATTAATTAGATCTACCGTTTTATCATATTTTTATGTGAGTTTATTATATTGCGAGTTATGTTTCATGTTATTAATTCTTCTAGATATATCTGGCCAATGTTTAGATGAATTTTGTCACATAGTTCAAGTACCTAGAGGATAAGACTAGTGAGAGCTCGTGTGAAATATAACCATAAATTAAATTTAGCTAGAGATGGTCTAGATTGTTTGTGTAGTTCTGGTAATAACTATATCTAAACGAGTCGTGATGGTTAGTGAATCCGAAAATTTTCATAAAACTTAATGTTTTTCATATTATTTAAATTTCACATAGAGACTGTGAGGTTAATAATTGAAGTAGAGGGCTATAACTAGAGATAGAGTAGCAACTAATTTAGAAAAATTCCACTATCACAACAGAATAAATTCCATAACTTGCAT
>JAUMHB010041439.1:0-25492 GCA_032359685.1 Pittosporum tobira
AAGTTTTGGTATTTTATGATTATTTTTCAAAAAACATGAGATAAGATTTTGGTCTTATTATTATTTTTCAAAAGTATATTATTTTTTAAAAAGCTTGAGAAAAGATTTTGGTCTTATTATTACTTTTCAAAAAGTATGAAATTAGTTGAGAACATGTTAAGTTCATTTTTTTAACTTGGAAATTTAATTTTCTTAAAAATTAGAAACTATTATATTCAATCAAATTCTATTTTATTTAGATAATAAATTAGAATATTTAAGAAATATTATTTTAATTCTTTTTTTTATGATTTAAATATCATTACGATGTGTTCACACATCATATTTATTATTTTTAAATATTGTATATTTTTATACAAATTTTATTAGCATTTTATATCCGAACAAGGATCCGATAAAGTATTTTAGCGTTAAGAATACCCAGGAATAAATTGGACGGAATAAGTCAAACAACAAATTGTCAAATAATGACAATTTTGTCCTTTAAAATTTTGTATGCGTTCATGTCATTTCATTAAGGACTCCAAGAGGCTTATTATTATTTTGAGAGTGAGTGAGATATTTTTAAAATGAAGATACTAATATTAGGTTGTTATTATTATAGGAACGTACGTGAGTGAGGAAGGGAGACCGTTGAGCACAAAATGCGTTACGTGGAAAACCTATGAAGCGTTATTAAGGCAAGTTTATTATTCTCCGCCTATGTATAAGATATTGTCCACTTATGTATGCTAATTATTTCAGCTGTTAATACGTATGATTTAAATTCTAGTATACGTATTTTCCATGAATGTACAAATTAAACTACTTGTACATTATTTGTTGTTCATGTTAAATTCTTGAATGATTATGCATATCTAACATGTATACGCATGCCCTAATGTTTGAAGCGTTTATTACTTTCACATGACTCATGATAATTTGAATCCGAATGTTGAACATAATTTGAAAACCGGTGTACCGGGACCCTACATGGTTAACCCCTGTAGCTATGACGTATACAGACACGAATTGTTAGACTTGACTATATGTCGAGGATGACGAAATGACTGTGTGTTGAAATAACTTAGTGTCGGGCAGAAATGCCACCCAATTAATGTTCAATTATTCAAAACATTGCATGTTGAATAGCATGATATGACATTTACTCGTTTATCATGCAAACGTTGATGAAATTCATATTAACTCGTGAATTCAAATATTAAAGTTTTAATATTCAAAACCATACCGTTTTATGTTTTTGACTGGAAGGATCATTTTATTCAAAATAAAATAATTTCTTGCTAAGCATATTTCGCTCATTCTTGCTATGTTATATAAATCTTCCAGAACCGGTCGAACGAAGCTAATCTTCGAAGGGGAAAGCAAGATAGAATATTATTAGGATGTTCCCGAATTGATCTAGCTTGAATGTTGTAATTGAACATTGTACTACTTCTGTTCGTACTTTGTATTATGTTATTGTAAGACCTTAATTATTTAATTAAGGTTTATGCTTCTGCTGTGTAAGATATAGCAGGACGAGTTGTCGAATATTGACAACTCAGTATGCTGAGATGATATCTGGCGAACAAGTTTTCACGAGTCTTCAGAGGTGAAAATTTTGGGGAGTCACAACTCCCCCCCCCCCCCCCCCCTAAATTTCTCTTTCTCTCTCTCCATTCATCACTTTGATTTATTTTTTTTATTTATCAATTCATAAGTAATTTAAGTTCAGGCCATATAAGCAGCATATGACTATGAGCTTGTTTGACTCAACTTATTTCAAAACAAATTATAGATTATTTAACAACTTTTAATAATTATTGAATAAGTAACTATTTTTGTTTGATAAAGCTTATTTTAAAACAAATTATTATTAGAATAACTTAAAATGAATGTTTGGCAAATAATCAAAAATCCTACATTATTTTAACTATGTTCCAAAAATGCCCTTTATGTTATGATAGTCTACTACTGCCATATACTTCCACTTAGCGTACACATAGAGGTGAAGCAGATCGGAGGAGAAGTGAATTAACATAATGATTTCGAAGGAGAGGAGAAGCAGAAACAAAGATGAAGAAGAAGCAGATCAGAGCAGTTGTCTCTCTCAGTAATGTAATGTTAAGTGAAGTTGATGACTAGCAAATCGAAGACATGTTAATTTTCTTGGGTCAAAAGGGAAAGTTGTGCATATAAGAGAATCTAAGAGCAGATAGGAGGTGAGAGGAGATGAGAAATGGGAGCAACATGTGACAACTGGAAAATATTTATGAGTAGTAAGAATGTAATTTTCTTGGTAAGTCAGGGGGCATAATGGACTTTTTATTCAAAAAGCAAAAGAATAGTGCAAAGCAGCTGTTGAAAAGCAACTTCTTTTCAAGTTTGGAAGGTGACACTGCTTCATTTAGGTGATTATCTGCATAATTGGTATGAAACACTGAACATCAGCTTATTACAAATAAAATAAGCTATAATCTCTTCTTTTAATAGGAAACAAACAAGCATTATATTTTATTCCCCACCTTTTTCTCTATCCAATCATAAGTACTACGTACTTTGGGCTCAAAACTGATGTGTTGAGTCTCAAAAATCGTAAGTAGTGGGTTCAAGGTTAAAATAGTAAAACTGCATAGCCGCTATCATTAGTAACATCTATGAACTAATATTGACCTTGGGACCAATTTTGAATGGTGGATGTTGGGTGATGAAACATTATTTTTATTTTATCTTGTACACTTGTACCTAGATGAGGTCCGTATGTGTATGTGTGTGTGTGTAATAGAGCACGTTTAAATTATTACTATTTAATGAAGTTTTATGAGTTTACTTGGTTTATCAAAATAATTTATATATATATATATATATATATATTTCTAACTTATTCCTTATTTTTCTTTTTGACAAGTAATTAAATAATTATATTGTATACGTTTACTTATGCATGAATGCATAATTATATATAATTGTATATAATATGTGAGTTTTTTTTATTAATAGATTCCAAATTATTTGATTTTAATATAGTAAAAAGTAAACAAGATTTATTAATAGACATTATAATAGTGTAAATAAAATCAAACGGTTCAGACTCAATTCGAGATCACTCTGCTAAAAGTTCAATTAGAGCTCAATTCAAAATATTTTCGAGTAAAATATGAGGATATTTTAGAATTTGATTAATTATTTTGACCTTATTAACTTACTTTTTCTTATTGATACTTGATGCAATTCACTTGAAAACTTTAAACTACTTGAATTTAATTTTTATTCGTGCTCAGCTCAATAGTCAAACAAGTCATACACAAGTTTTATTTCAAACTAGAAAAATTATACGAGTGATTTCTAATAAAGTCATACTCGACTAGATTCGACTCGTTTTTACCTTGTTGTATAATCATACAAGAGAGAGAATAAATATAAATAATTTTAATGAATTAAATCTCATGGAAAAATAATTATTATATTCATCTAGGAAACTATATATGACAATTATTTTTTTTAAAAATATTATCATTTTAAAAATATTATTATTTTAAAATGAATAAAGTATAACATAATATGAAAAGGGTTTGTCACATAAATCATTTTAATGACTTAAACCTCGTCAAAAAGATAAGAGAGAGTAAAGTTATTATAGAAAAATAATTGTTATATTCATGTAAAAAACTATACATGATAATTATTTTAAAATAAATTTTATCTTCTAAAAATATTATTATTTTGAAAAAGAGAAAGGTTAACATAAGAGGAAAGGCAGTTTGTAATAAACGTGAAGGTGGACTTTAACTAATACTCAACGGCTTTGATCCAATCCGTATATTAATATGCATGTTGTAGTTGCAGACAATTATTTCCATCTTCCTTGCTCGAGTCTTCCCAAAAGTCTAGTCCATTTCATTTCCCATGTTTCTTCCATCTACTTTCCTTTCAGACAGTGCTACATGCATACATAAATATACATGTATACTTAAATGTATGAAAATCTCTCAAGGGAGAGCGAGGAACAATAATATTTGAGATGGGTTTGAGTTATATTGTGATGATTTTGACCAAATTCTTCAATTTTGTTGCTTGGTAAGCCATTTTTGATACTTTATGTTCACCTTCTCTTTTAATTATTTGGGTTTTGTTTCCTTTTTTGCGCTGAAGTTATATTGGGTTATCTTTTCCTCTACAAATTTTCAATTATTTGGGTTATAGTGTGTAGTTTTTGATTAGTTATTACAGATTCTTGGAATTGAGGTCGATAATCTTAGAATGTGCAAAATTTACTTTTGACATATGATTTTATGTGTTTTGGGTTGACTTGCAGGCCTCCTTTTACCTTGGTGTACCCTTTGTAAGTAGCTCGTGCACTTATCTCTTGTGTTTCTCTGCAAGTAGTAAAGACCATGTGTATTCTTTAGTTTGTGTATGCTCAAAATTGGAAGTTTAGGGCTTTGATTTTTGTTAAATTATCTTATCTAACCGTACAGGTATGCTTCGATTCGGGCAGTAGAGAGTGATCTGCACTATCAGCAATGCCTGGCCTATTGGGTGTTGTTCTCTATTGTCACAATATTGGAGTCAGCTTTTTCCAGGCTTCTCCTATGGTAAATATCTTTTTGGGATTTTAAACTTGTAATGCTATCCATTTATGCATGTGCAGTCAAATTGCTTCATGATGGTTTCAACACACTTTGTTCTACATTATGTTATAACTGGTATCAAGTAACTGAAAAAGAAATAAAAAAATATATGAAGTTAGATTGGTAGGATTCATTTTTGTGTTAATTTGTGAAGATCAACATGAGACCTTGAGTTCAATGGCTTTTATATTCTGTGAAGGCATCGTTCATGTGTTGTTACGTGATTTCATTGACCCAAATGCTTTAGTTGTATAGAAATTCCATTTATGTCGGGACAAAATAAATGATGAGTTAAAGTGATGTTTTTCAGAATGCTACTCCCTCCATTCCTCCAAAAGAGACCTATTTGAAAATTTTGTAATAACGAAAGATATATTTTCCTTCCATATTTAGCCTAACATAATGATTGGTTCATTAGTCATCACATGATAATGAAATTTTGACAGCAAACCCGAGGACATTGTGTCCTTTTATTCTACAATCAATAATAATAAACCTCTTCTTGTGCAACAAAAAAAGATTGACAAAGGTGAGTGTTTTTCTGGGATGGAAGGACACATTTTTAATCAGTGTTACCTGCTTTGTGGTATGCCTTGGTACGTAGAATGGTACTCAATACGTTCAAAGTACTGGTACGCAAATCATGGAGGCATAGGCTTAGGAGCTACAGTATTTTGGTTCTCTGTATGCAAGGGTGTGTTATTGTGCTCGGACTATATGATATAATCTTACATATTTAAATAAAATCATATTATTTATAGATTAATATGTAAATATATGTTGATTTACTATTTAATTAACCCAATAATACAATTAAAAAATTGCCTTGATTTACCCTAAATCGCACTTGTTTGTCATATGTAAATGAGTTTGTGCAATATGGAGGACTGGTAGCCGAACCCATCGCAAATAGGGATGCGAGAACTCATTCGCATTGTGCTTGATGACATACAGAATTTAGCAGCCCTGTTTTTATTCTAAACTCTGCGATGAAAGATTATACTATTCAAAAAAAATTTGACCTCTGGTGTGAAATTCAGATTGACTAGTTAGATGTAATGGTGTTTCCATATCAAGGGTAACAAATTCGCTCTTACATCTCAAATATTTAAATTTTCAGTAATTTACTCCACATTCAAATTACATTTCATATCATAACAAACAAAAAAGAAAGGATAGGGGTGGTAGCATGGCCTATTTTAGTGCCAGGGTATTGAGTCTTCTTCCCTAACTTTGTTTGGTTTCAGGCTTCCTTTTTGGCCTTATGCCAAAGGACTAGCAGCCCTTTTGCTGGTGACGCCTTACTTTTATGGTGCTTCCTACCTATACAAGCAATTTATCAGGAGCATTTGTGGGAAAACACTAATATACAGTATCTTGTTGACCTCGGAAACAAAGGGCTCCAAGCTGTTTGAGAAGGATCGGTTTCTTGATGCAAAAGAAGGACATAGTGAGGAGAGCAGAGATAAAGAACTGGTAAAACATGTCACTCACGAGGTAAATTTTTATTCCACGATTTATTTTGATGTACTAAGCTATGCTTTGAGCAGATAAATTTCTAAAAAACACCTGGATTTTCTTTGTTGTTCAAAGAAGTTACTTTTTGTCTAAAATTTCATTCATTTTTTTGGGTTAAAGTTAAGATTTCCTTTGATATCATTCAGTAGCTCATGGATCTGTAGTTCGAATTTGGAAATTTAAAGGCTGTAATTAGTAAGACAATCAATAATGTGTTATGACTTATGAAGGTATAGAGACTGTCTATACGACTGCCTAATATATTCATCAATCCTTTCACAGTAACTTGAAAATGTTAGGATCGATTCTACTAATTTCAATCTCAGTGGTAGAATAGGTGTAAAATATCTGAAGTCTTTTGCTTTCTTTGTTTTCTTTCCATTTTATGGGGTGTCGATAAGCATACTAGGGAGAGCAAGTAGACGCTCCAAAGGACATGAGGCATAACACTCCATCTGGGAGTTTGTAATGAGAAGAAATGGGGAGAAAGTGAGAGAATAGAGAGAAGGGAAGAGAAAGTGTGGTAATTTTCTCTCCTTTGTCTGGGAGTTTATGGAAAGAAAATGGACACAATGTTTAGAAGGAAAAAAAGTTCAACTGAAAATTAAGGTTTTTGGGATTATAAATTTATTACCTCAGTTTATCTTCTCTGCTGATATTGTCATTTTCAGAATAAAGTTTTGGTGAGAAAGTGGGGCCTGTCTGTCCTAAAAAGACTCCGAGCTACGCATAATTTTTTAATTTTTTCTCATCTTCTTATCTTCTCTCCCGACATTCCTAGACACAGCGTAAGCGTTATTGTCAGTTGTACAACATATATTATACTTCATTTAACACAAGCATATACACTAAAATATTTAACAGAAGCATATGCTTGAAGTAAGGCCAAACTATTGTGAGTCATTTGACTTTCATTGTCACAGGAGAAATCAAGACCTGAACATTTTCATATGCCAGAAAATTTGAAGAAAGTTCAGAAGGAGTGGAGCTGTGCTCTTTGTCTTGTGAGCACTACCAGCAAAAAGTGTTTGAGAAAACACCTGCAGGGAATGAAGCACAAGGCCAAAGAAGATGAACTTAGAAAAGGGGAAATGATAACAGATAAACCAACTTACAGTTCTTCAACAATGAACAGAACCAATGGGATGGTTTCGCTTCGAAGATTCAACCAAAAACTTAGTGGTCTCTTAAGCCCAGTTGCAAGATCAATTAGATGGTGTACATGGAGAAAACCAGAAGTTGGATGGATGAAATTAAATACTGATGGATATATAGATAGAGACGGTGCTGGTTTCGGAGGTATTTTCCGTAATTACAAGGGTGATCCTGTATGCGCTTATGTCTCCAAAGCTCCTCGTGATGACGATATTTTCTTGGTTGAATTATGGGCTATATGGAGAGGGCTTGTTCTTGCCTTGGGTCTGAAAATTAATATAATATGGATCGAATCTGATTCGATGAGTGTGGTGAATACCATTAACAGAAAGCAGCCTTATGGTCCGAAACCCAGTAGCTGTTTGAAGCATATTTGGGAAATATTGAAGAAATTTGACCAGTACCGAGTTTCTCACTCGTGGCGTGAAGCTAACAGAGCTGCTGATCATGTAGCAAAGATGAATCTCTTGGGAAGTGATGTTGTAGTTTGGCCATATGATTTTCCTAACAGCCTTTGCAAAATAATTAGGGAGGATGCTCAAGGAATGAGGTATCGTCGAGTTTAGCCCTACTTAACCCTCTTTGGATTGGTTATCCTGTTAATATTATGTACGTGACTATCTTGCTTTCTGATCTAAGTTTGTTTATATCTGACTATCAGTAGATGATTTCAAAACTTGAGTTGTTAAAGGTAGTACATGATTTCAAAACTGAAGTTGTTTTCGTTAGTACATTCCCTAGATGTATGGATCTTCTTCAAAACCAGAATAATACCAATTTATAGTATTCTTGTTGGTTATGAATATAGATGTGTATTTTAAAATTTTGCATTCCAGTTAATTTTCCAATAAAGTTTTGTAGAATGGTTTGACCTAACTGTTATCCAGCTGAAGCATTTTTGTATGAAATCTGTATGACTTGCTATCAAATTGGGGCCTCCTTGAAAGCACTTATTTTAGCTGATTATCACTTATTCAGCTATAAATAAGCTGTTCAGACTGTTTGGAACAATTTTTTGGAATCAACTTTTTAAAAAGCGATAAGTGAGGTGTAAGTCTTTTATACACAGATGAAAAGGTTGAGCAAGTGTAGCTTTTTGGAATTTTTTTTTATAAATTGTGGCACAGAGGTTTCTCAGAATGATTTGAACCAACTGTTGTGCATTTTTGTGAGAAATATGTATCCTTGCCATCAAATAGTTGCAGCTGTGCAGATGTAAAAAAAGGAAATCTTAATGAACAAACCTAGCTATTAAGCGACCAGAACATGGGTAAATTTAGGGTTTTGATACATGACAATTTAAGTGATGGTCGGTCACCCTCTGTATTGTATAATAATCTTTTTAATTCATTCAAAGGGTGTACAATTGTCACTTAGGAAGTGCATGCATATTATTAACAGAAAAAAAAAATAAAAAAAAAAAAAAACGCATACTTAATCCACTAATTAGGCCCCTAAACAATTTACTATTTATTGGATGATGTATGTGCATTTCAACTATCCATTTCATCACAACATTTCGCTAGATATGACTTCTGAACGTAAAGTTAAAATTAGGGACATGGAGGACCTTCTAAACGAATATAGTCGTACATAATCCCCTGGAAAGGGCTCACACACCTAGGTTGCGTCAAGTAAATTGTGTTATCGCCTTGCAAGAGTCGATTTCCCGACACATCCACATTGTAAAACCAATATAGCCCGTGAATCCCATGCCGGGCAATCGCATTATCCCTCCCAATTAGTCCGGTTGTAAATAGAGGGCGATTTGCGTTGGGGTTGTTGATTCGAATCTACATATAAAGTTTATATAGCTAGTGTTAAATAAGAAGGTAAACGATCAACGCACTCTAAATTTTACTAGTTTCAGTCCAAATGTAAAACAAAAATTTAATAATGTGAACTTTACAATGGAGTGCAATTAGTAAAATTTGGAGTGCATTTATCACTTCTTCTAAGAAGAATGAGGTATTAACAATACCTGCAATTCACCAAGAGCTGCTTGTGCCAGTGCCACTCTGAGTTTGTATGTTCCTCTTTGATCGACACTGTCAAGTTTGAATTTGATCTGCCATGTGGTTCCTTGATAAGTATTGTCCTCTTTTCTCCTGCTACGTGTAAAATCTTGTTAGGATGCTAATTAATAGTTATTCGAGTTTAGACATTTACTGGAACAGTTTTGGAAAGCTTAGATGTTGTGAGATTATTATTGTTTTTAATAATTGAAGAATTATAGTAATATTATTTTTAATTTATTTTTTTGGGTTGTAAGAGGTACAAGATGAATCTGCATTTCTCAAAAAAATTAGATAATCTAATTCTGCTTCTAGAATTTGAAAAGAAGAAAAAAACAAATCTGCTTTATCAACTTAAAGAACGATGCTCACGCGAAAATGACACTCATCTGAAACAAATGCTAACATCATAAGATTTACCTGGGAACCTGTGCAAAGAACCAATCTTTCCGATAGTCACTCTCGCCAATTCTGTACACTAGGTCTGCATTAGGATATAACTCTGCGTATATTTCCCATAATCCATACTGCCTAAACCTGTCATTAATGTAAAACCATTAATATTAAATTCACCTCTCAAAATTGTCTATAAGCAGTAAGCACTATTCTTACATGAAAATTTCTTTGTCGATTTTAGGGAGTGTTTAGATCTCCTTTTATATTCAATCATTCATCTTTGTATTATCCCTGCGTTCTGACAAAAGAGTCTCATTTGGTAAACTTTTTTGTACCACAAAACGAGTTACATTTTTATTGATGATAGTATAAAAATGACATAATATCCTCAAGTTTAACATAACAATGTCACTATCATGCCACGTAACAGTCAGTCACTATATGTCCTCAAGTTTACAAATTTTGTAAATGGGGTTGTTCTTTCAAGATTTATGAACTGAGAATCCCTTGAAAATTGCAGTGGACCTTACCTATCGGCATGATTGGCCAAAACTCTGTTTACATACTTTGGATTCGGGTCCGGAATGTAAAATTCTGCAGCTGATCGATCAGGGATTCCAATTTCCCATAGTGTAGGCCCATCTCTTGGGGGCTCATACACAAGATTTTCCATGTCAACATGACAACCTGCTTTTACATGTTATTCAAAACCACCCATACATCATCTGAGCATAATTAATAAACAGGAAAAGCACGAAGAATTAATAAAAAGTCCGAGACTAAGACCTGAGGTTATTGTAAGCAAAACATCTTTTTTGTAATCTCCAACAAATCCTGGGACCCACGCATATAGGTTATAGTCACCAGTGCGAATATTGTTAATGCAGAAGTACCCGGTCTCATCTGCATTTGTCCAAAACTGGTAGTCCTGATGCATATAATATATATAAAAAAAAAAACCTTGCTTTAGAATCAATTCGAATATCTGATAAACTCTTGGCCTCATATTTAATTGGTTTCCTTGTAATGTTCCAAGGCACACTTTCGCTATGTCTAGCCAGTAGCCCCAACAAATAAGTTGGCATTCAAGATAAATTACTGCTTTATGGTACAGTTACTTCGACGAGTTATTTGTGTTCGTTAGCCATTGTAAATCATCGTCACATGTTTGTCAACTCTCCTACTCCTGAACTGTTAAGATTTTGTCAAATCAGAATTGGGTGTTTAATGGTGCTCTATGCCATGGAATAGTATCAATGTTGTGAACAATATCTCTAGCTGGCTACCCAGTGAGGAGGTAAAGAAATGGTAGATGTTTTCAAAGTGATTGCATTGATATTGCAGCACTATTGTTTCTAAGAAACCTCAAGAGATCCCCAGAAAAGATCGTGGTTACAAAGGGAATGGGGACTCTCATTTGAATTTTTCCCTTATCCTTGAAATTGTGGAGTTGCTACTAGCAGTTTGTTGTTCTCTGACATTCAATCTGATCCATAGGAGAACATTTCCTTTGGCTATATATTGAGATTTGTTTATATTCACTCCGTTTCAAAATATAAGAGTACTATTGACTTTAAAAGGTTCTTTAAACATTTTTAAGTTTAAAATTGGAAGAATTTATTTGATCATAGTGAATACAGTTGTAAAAATAATAAAATATAGAGCTCTTTGAAAAATACTATTACTTGCAAAAGACAATTTTCTCAAAAGGCAAATAAATTCAATTTAGTTTGAGTTTTGAAAATGTTCAAAATCAACATTCGCAAGTCAATAATGCTCTTATTTCTTGGAAATGAGCTCTTATACCGAGAGTTTTATTACAACTACTCAAAGGTTTACTGTATTTAGAGCGTTATGTACCTATGCTGAAATTTTGTTGGATGTGATATTCTTCTGAGGCATTTTCCCATTTCTCAGTTTCCTAAAGCTGCTAACTTGACTGTTCTGTTCTCTGTTTCTGCTATCAGCCTATATTCATCAATAGTTTAACTTGCGAGTTTTTAATCCAAGTGAAAGCTATTGATTCGAATTAATTCATTTCACTGTTTCTTACCGAATCCATGTTAATTGTCACTTCAGACAAATATCTAACAATTAGACTTTTAGTCTGATTTATTTATGGACGAATATCTTGCCTACAATGTTCTTGCATTGCTTCTTTCTTCAAATTGCATAGGAATTTTTTTGATAGATTCTCTATCGGACTTCTTTCTTGCTATTCCTACATTGGTGTTCTTAGCTGTTGTTGTCTTTCCCAAATTCTAGGAATACTTGGAGACTTGGAGATCTGAAATTGCCCAAGTTTTGACTTATAAAAGTTATATATGGGTTGCTAAAAAAAAACATTCATTCATTGAGAAGCATGCATTCAGTATCATCTGAAACGAAGTTTTTATTTCTAAGAATTCGTGTTGTTTAGCTTAGCCAAGGTACTCCAAATGGGAAATGATTTATTTTCTACCAAATGTTAGGGCACTCATAATATATAACTGGGAATTGGGATATGAAGGTCCTTCATGGTATCAACCTATAATTTAAAGAGTGCATTTAAACACGCCCAGTGGCCAGAACAGAAGCATTAATAAAATAAAATAACACCTTGCACTCTCTTTGCCATGAACCAACGTCTCCTGGTGGGGCTAACCCGACATAAGCACCCTTCGCTGGTATCAAATCATTCTCAATATACCTGGGAGGTGTAGTACACAGAGTTTCATCAATTTTATATAAATACCAAGAATATTTGATAAATCAGATTCATATTTTTCATTAAAATGAGCTGAAAATAAATTAGAAATATGTTGTTACCTGTCCTTAACTAATAGTCTACCGCTAACATGGCCACGTTGATCCAACGAAGGAAAGTCCTCAGACGCAGGAAAACTATAGGGCCAATTTTCAACTTCGACCATCATCTGATGAAAGTCAGAAGACTCAGAACCTATCAATGTGTGTGTGTGTATCTACACGTATATATGAGTGCAAAAGCAACAAAATTTTTCCTGTTTTCTTCAGACACTAAACCTGTTTTTTCGCATCATCCCAAAGTGTAAGTGGATCATGCCCATCCTTGACAGAATTGAGATAAATGAAAACCGGTCCAAAAACTTTCTTCCACTGCTCACCCTGTCCGAATTTCGGGCACAAATCTTCCCCAGCATAGTGACCACTAAGAAACACCTGGTAAAGCCATATTTATACAGCATAATCAGCAATAATGTGGAGTCAAGAAGATAATTAACTTGCACACTGTGAATATGCCTGACCAAGCATTAGGAACTTAGTTTTCATCACTAAAATTCCAAAAAAAAAAAGACGAAGTAATATTCCATACTATTAGTTGAAGACTTGGGAGTCACTTACAGCTAGGCAAGTGGGCCCCACATGTGACGTGAGGTTCTGCTTGACAGGTCCACCTGATCGAAACTCGTCACTAGGTGTAATTTGCCAAAATCCCACGGCTGGTTTAGTAGATATCCACCCATGGACTCTGAGGTCTTTGTCCTCGGATGAGTACTGGTATTTGTCATCCACCTGCATGGCATATGCTATCATCCTTTATTTCTCATTCATGGCAGTACAGACTACTACACCAATTGTCAATCTGAGGTTAAAATTGGGCATCACATGAATTAGGATTAATATATGATGGTCCAACCGAAAGTAAACTATTACAGATATCAAATTTAGTATAAAAGAGAGTTCAGTTCATCATTCAAACTGAGGATTCTTTTAAAATGTTATAAGTTGAACGCCTTAGGTGCTGCTAAAGAAAAAAGAAAGTTGATAAATTAGTGCAAGTCTGTAACCTCTCCCCTGAGCTGAGCGTCTACAGGATTGACCAGTAGGACTGCTTCCTGGTAGGCAAGGGGTTGACACCTCCCAGGTAACCGGTCATCTGGCAGGGGCATATATCTTCGCCTATAGTCATCCACGGCCATGTAATGAAACCTGTCAGCTCCAGCTATCACAGCGTTAAAAAAAGGGCTTTGTGGTCTACCATTGTAAAAACAAGGAAAAAGCGAGAAAAAAGGGCTTCGTGTACCATGTCAATATGTCAAATACTAAATGAGAACTGTAAATGTAATAAGTTTATAGAAGATGGAGGGAAATGCTTTACTTGTCTTTTCTTAGCTTGAATGCGATTCTGGTTTCACCGAGGCTGAAGGCAGGCCATTCCATTGAACCCACGTGTTCATAAATTGCATAGGTATAGAAGCCCGAGCATCCTCGCAGCAAAATAAACCTAAAAAAGCATCATGTTCGGAAACTCTAGTAAACTTACTCATTGCTAAAATTTCGCCACATAGAGATATGGTAAGATTAAATAAAGTACCTTTTGTCAATATTTATGGGTGCAAGCTTTCCCCGGAGAGATGGGTCCCATGGTCGTGAGAATGATACCTCGACTTGTTCCTCCGTTTCCACCATAACCTTGAAACTTGTTGCTTTAATTCTGCCTCAGGCATCCGTTTTTAATCTTAGCACCAGTAATAGTACAAATGAAAAATTAAGATGCAACAAAGTTATGATTGGTTCTGAATATATACACTTCAAATACTCCACCCTTCTTCCCTGTTCCATCGAGTGCATTCCAAACGACATCCCAGTACCTACATATTTTATGTAAAGTTGTAGTAAAATTTGAAAGTGTATATATAAGAATTTCAAGTTGAAATTGTTTACCTAATACGGTAATTTAATAATGTAGATGATTGTGGACTTATTGAGTTCATACTTCAACTCATAAATGAAAAGAATGGGTTGGTAGCTAATACAACGTCAATGATGAATTACCCTCGATTACTTTCATTGTTAAGAACTTCAAGCAAATTGTCAATGCCATTATATCGTACACCAGTGACTATGCCATCTGGATTTGACAGTGTGATTTGCAGTATACCATTATCAATCACCACCTAAAAAACAAAGATAGTGTAATATTATATGACATACAATAAAAAACGACCCACGTTGTCACTTAATTTTATGTGCTTTTTCTAAGGCCTCTCAATTCTTCAGCTTGTGAAAGTAATTTAGACCATGAATATAAACCATTACAATCTTTCGAGGACTAACTTTTATTTATAAGACCACTTGTAGACCATTTGAGAGGAACTATAGAATCCTATGAGAAATTAGGGATGAAATAGTAAACTCTTTTGAGGCATAAAATAAACTTAGAAATTCAAAATTAAAAAAAAATTAAAAACAAACAAAAAAAAAATAAATAAATAAATAAAGTAGTCCATTGTTGTAATCTGTAGGATCAAAATGTGCTTACATGTACTTACATCTACAAACAAAATAGGAGTTAGTCCAATACTATCCATCATTAACGAAAACAAACCTAGCCTAGGTTATACATTTGGTACTGTGAAAGAATTTCAAAAAATAAAATAAAATAGGTGATGCAAAGTTACAATATAGGCATTTTACGTACATGGCGGCCTTGGATAGACAATCGGACCCCACGACACGGCATAGGTCCAGCAACTTCTTCTGTACAAGAAACCTCAATGAGCAAACACTTATATGTAAACAATAATAATCCAGTTCTAATTATTAACTAGATTTATGCGCTCCATGTAATTTCTTAATTCCTCACAATTAATAAGGGTGAGACATCCAGTGTAAAGCTCTATATTTTTGTGTAAGTATCTACGCTTCCTTTCCTTGAAATATCGAGATACCATATTTGATTTAGCTTGGACTTTAGTGTTATCCCTTAACTTATTCTCTCGCCAAATTGTGGTGAGCAAGATATTGTTTGCAGGAAAAGAACCCAAAAATTGAATTTTTAAATTCCTGAAGTATGTGATATATAGATATGCTCCTTAGAATGAGAGTAGAACAAGGTCTTCATAACTTTTATTTATTTAACAAGTTTTTGTTCCTTTCAACATCATTTTAAGGCAAACCCAAAAGAAATTGAAAAGAGAATCAATTATTTACTGACGGGTGTACAAGTAATTCCCTCCAAATACAGTGAAACTAAGGCAGTATTATTAGAGTCCCAAATATAAAATGGCTTAGTTCTATCAAAGCAAGCATGCTCATCGTCCAACAGGATGATCAGTTGATTGTCCATTTTCAAAATAACAACTAAAAGATTGAAGAAAAAATTAGAGAATTAAAATTACCTCTTTTTCCGGATCTTCCACAAGTGTAAATATTTCTTACAATCGATTTGAGATGACATCCCATAACTTGCCCACAATTCTAAACAAATGTAAATCACTTGTATCAATACTGAAATCAACGGCGGTACTCAGCCGCTATTCCCGCCACCACTACGGCCGCAATTCACCAGACAACCCAATTAGCTTCAGAAGTGTCACCTGCTGGAGTTTTGAGAATTACGTTGATGAAGCAGTTACACAGAGAGAGAGAGAGAGAGAGAGAGGTTTATTTGGGGGTTGGACGGTTGTGGAATCACTGTTGTGCGTAATCCATGGAGGTTTTGACAAATAAGAGTCGGGTAATTCCTTTCCTACATCTCAGGTTAAAATGCCAAGAGTCAAGTTCTAAAGTTCTAAATTATATATACTCACAGTTTTTTTCTTGGGATCAGAAAATTTTCAGGTGCATATTAAAATAAAGTAGTGGCTCACTATAGAAAATGAATATTCAAAAATTTAACATATTTTTGCTTGAGGAATAAATTAATAATTATTTTAAAATTAGAGAAATTTTTGTTAATATTAAATAATTATTTTTATTTTAAAAATAAATATAATTTACTATTCATCTCTATTGTGTCGTTGTCGGATATAAATATAGGAGAAATGAGAAGAAGAGATAATAAGTTAAGAATGACATAATTTTTTGTTGTATAGAAATCTACTACGCATAATTTTTAGAATAAATATTTATAATTTTATATAAAATGAGTTATTAATAACTTAATGACATTCTAACACATTTTTAATGAATTCCACATTTATGAATTTGATTTTCTCAAATATATTTTTCTTATAATTTCACATAATACATCACTAAATATATATTAATATAATTATTTATTATGATCACACTAAGCTAATAATTAGGACATGTTTGGTAACTGTGGTGGTAACTCATTAAACTGCGGTTTGTAGTTTAAATTCAACTTTAAGTTTTTGTTGAAGTTGAATTTAAGTTGCAAACTCAATTTTTTGAATTTAAATTTAATTTATCAAAATCTACTAAATATGATATTTTATTGCGTTTGAGTGTCATAATCTATCAAACGCCGTTACCAAACCAGCACTTAGTCCACTAGGTGCTCATCACTTCATTAGTAGGGTAGCTAGTTGAGACTTTATAGGTAGGCCGTCCCTATTCCCCGATAATCGTTGTCTTTAATTAAAATCTGTTATTTTATTTGTAATCTTAAATTGTATTATTGTTCTAAAAATAAAAATAATTTGACATTTTTCATCACCAAAAGACCATATACTTTCTTTATTAAATTTCCGAAGGTTGAAATTTCTATCAAAATTTAATAGTAAAAATACACGTAACAATTCTAATTTTTTATTTTTTTTTATATAGTTGATCTCTGTATCGTGAATTATCTATAAGTCTTTTGGATCATTATAAATAATGATGTTTTTTTTTTGAATAATTATAAATAATGATATTAATATAAAAGTTTTTTGAGACAAGAAATCTTAAGTGCATATCTAAATAGTAGTGGCTAACGATAAAAAAGAAAGAAAAAAATCTTAAGCTATTTATTTTTTGTAACGCTTTCATTGAGGAATAATTAAAAATTCCCTCAATTCAAATTTATTGAAAATTTTATTTATATTTATAATAAAATAATAAATAATCATATAAGGTTTTAGAATGGAGGGGGCATGGTTTAAGAACTAAATTTCCATCTACAAATAGTGTATTACTTAAATGAGTTCGTTTTCACAACTGTTGTAGTTAGGTACAGCTGCAGCTGTATTAGCTATTATAACTAGTACAACTGTAACTATTTGTAAAAATTTAAAATTATGTTCGGTGACTTATGACTGATGAAACTATAATATAATTATTATTTTGTTTAAATTACAAATATCATGATAGAAATAAAATAAAATGATCAAAATATTAGTTAGTTTGTTGAGTTGATATATTTTTTTGTTATTATTAAAATATTTAGTACTAAATTGACATGTTAATTTGAAAAAAAGTGTATTTTTTTCATTGAATTGATATGAATATTTTTTTTATAATTATTATTGCAACTATATTAATTTCACATAATAATTATTAAAATAGAGGAATATTTATTTAATGTGTTTTAAAAGTTATGTTAAATACATGATAGTCTTACTGTGTGTCCAAATTTATGGATTAGTCTTATTTTTTAACAAATTTTATTAATTTTCAAGGTAATTTTATATTAGTATGTTTGTTATTATTAAAAAATATTTATTTTAAAATCGATATGTTAATATGTGTATTAATGTATTAACATAAGCATGAGAAATATAATAATTTTTAAAAGTACAAACATATTTTTAATAATTAATCATACATGAAAAGTCCCAAAAACCTAAAAGTTGTTTCACACCACCAAGCTTTTGGTGCAGTGTGTTTTGGCTTAAACAGTTGATGAAAAGCTAATTTTTAGTTGCAACTTTTGATTTGCCGAACATGTTTTGGCTGTATGTTTTAAACTCAAAAACCTTAAAAAATCCCAAAAAATCAATAAACTAAACATGCATTATATCATCTTGGCTTCCCAAAAGTGAAAGATATACTCATTCGTTTCATTTTATTTGTCTTATTTTTCTTTTTTTATTTGTCCTAATTTATTTGCTCTCTTTTTTTATTATACTATTTTTTTCATATTTTTCTAACGTTACCTACATTTAATTAGGTAATTTTTTTCATTAAACAATAATGTATTAAAATTATTATACCCATTTACTCTCACTAAACTTTCTCTCTTCTCCATCATATACAACAAACTATTCTTGGTAGTTATCATAGTAATAGGGTAAGAATGGTAGTTTGGAGGAAATATTTTTTTCTTATTAAACGTACAAATTTCAGTTAGAATAATTAAATTAGGATATATGAAGTACAATAGTCTTATAGGCATTTTTTTGTTTAAAATTTACAAAAAATAACAAAAAAATCAATATTCAACTCGATGGTGTCCTTGGTAGAGGAGAAATATGAAAAGAAAAGATGATAAGTTCAGAATGTCATAATTTTTTATTGGACAGAAATACATTCCTTATAATTTTTGGAACGAATCAAAAATAATATATTTTTTTTAATTTTAGAATGGAACAAATTATGAATAATTTAATAAGATCTTGATACATTTTTAATGAATCCCATATTTATGAATTAGCTCATCTTTAATACATTATTTACATAATTTCACACAATACACCATCAAATATATATTAATATTATTATTTATAATAATCACATGCACTGAGCTAATACTTAGTCCACTAGGTGCTCATCAGTGGCGTAGATAGTCCACCAGGTGCTCATCAGTAGCGTAGATAGTTGTAACTTTATAGGTGGGCAGTCTCTATTCCCTCCTAATCATTGTCATTAGATTAAAACCAATCATTTTATTTATATTATTAAATTATATTATTATATTAAAAATAAAAATAATATGACCTTTTTTCATCTTCAGATGACTATATATGTTTTTTATTAAATTTTTAATGGTCGAAATTTTTTATCAAAATTTACCGGTAAAAATATACTTAACAGTTTTTTTTTTATTTTTCCCTTCTTTTTTATAGAGATAATCTTTATATTGTGAATTATCTATAAGTCTTTTGGATTATTATAAATAATTTTGTTTTTTTTTGAATGATTATAAATAATGATATTAATATAAAAGTTTTTTTAGATCACAAATTTTAAGTGCATATCAAAATAGTAGTGGCTAATGATGAAAAAGAAAAAAAAATCTTAACGTATTTAATTTGTGACACTTTCATTGAGGAATAAATTAAAAATCCCTCAATTAAAATTTATAGAAAATCTCATTTATATCTTTAATAAAAAGATAAATAATCAAATCTCGAAGATATACTCATCCGTTTCATTTTATTTGTACTATTTTTCTTTTTCATTTGTCCTAATTTATTTGTCTTTTTTATTATACTATTTTTCTCATATTTTTCTAGTACTACCTATATTTATTAGACAATTTTTTTTCATTGGAACAATAACATATTAAAATTATGATTACGAACTCTCACCAAATATTCTCTCTTCCCACCATATACGATAAACTATTCTGGATGGTTCTCATGGTAATAGGGTAAGAAGGGTTGTTTGGAAAAATATATTCTTAAAGAACGTGCAAATTTCAATTAGAAAATTTAAATCGAGACGGATGGAATATAATAATTTTATAGGCAATTTTTTGTTTAAAATTAAAAAAAAAAATAATATTCATCTCGATAATGTCCTTGTTAGAGGAGAAAAATGAGAAGAAAAGATGATAAGTTAAGAATGTCATAATTTTTTATTGGACAGAAATCTACTCATTATAAGTTTTGGAACTAATAAAAAATAATTATTATTTTTAATTTTAGAAGGGAACGAGTTATTAATAATTTAATAAGATCATGATACATTTTTTAACGAATCCTATATTCATGGATATGGCTCATCTCTAGTATATAATTTACATAATTTCACACAATACACTATTAAATATAGCATCATCATTATAACCAGTTAAAAAACCCCCATGCAAGGCACATGTTATATATGATTTTATTTAATTATTATTAAATTTTTTTTTTATATATTTAAAAATAATAAGAAATTGTGTTTGTGCACATATTAAAATTTAATTTATTTAAAAATTTAATCACTTATCATAATTGAGTAGTAAAAATTTCAATGAAACCTAAACTATGAAATAAATTTATAAAATGTTTAATAACAGTTATAAACAATATTAAAATGCATATACATATATGTTCGTGTGTGTGTTATCATTCATATGCTATCAAATTAATTTTCAATAAAGAAACAAATAGCTATTTGATTTTAAATATATAAAATTATTTTACTTGATGTATTGTTTGTTTAATTTTCATTCACTCTTTTATTTAAGTTATGTGATAAGAAATATTGAGAAACTTACAATTCTATTATTTTTTAGTTTTTCTCATTCTTCTAGTTAGGACTTTGGAGCTTATTTTTAATAATTTAAGCGTTAAAAAAAATCTAAAATATAAAAAATGAGCAGATTAATATTTTATATATGAAAAAAAAGATTGCATTTAGAGATAGTTCAGGAGGTGTAAGTAACTTCAAGCAGCTAATAATAGAGTTTAGATTGAATTGGAAATCTATTGCATATAATTTTTGATCAAAACTTAACATTTGTTTGTAATATTGAATTGTATTGTTGTTCTAAAAATGAAAATAACTAACATTTTTTCAGTACTTATGCATTTTTTATTAAATTTCTAACGGGTGAAAATTTCTATCAAAATGTAATGATAAAAATACATTTAACAATTTGAATTTTTTTTTTTTGTAGAGTTGATCTCTATATAATGAACTATCTATAAGTCTTTTGGATCATTAATTTATTATAAATAATGATGTTAATATATATTTAATAATATATTGCATAAAATTACGTGAAATATATATTGAAAAGGAGCAAAACTCATATGTTGCGTTTGGTTATCATTCTTTAAGAAAAAAAAATAAAATAAAATTTTATATTGAAATTGAATAGTTGTTAGAATGAAATGATTAGTTAACCTTATAATTATTATAAGTTGAAAATTAGAGAATGAATAAAAAAGATGAAATTCACCTTCTCCAAAAGGAATAATAATTCATTTCTCATTCCCTCATCTCTTCATTTTCAAAAAAAAAAAATTAAAACTAAACAACACATTTCCTTGCAACCCACCATTCAATTTCAATATAAAATTTCATTTCATTTTTATTTTTTTTTTAAGAAATGAGAACCAAACACAATAATAGACTATAGACGTAAATGATATGAATTTGAACAACCTAAAGAGACGTGTATAAAAAGTACTTGCCCCAGGCCCAATGTAAAATAAAATAAATTTAATATGAACATCCTACCTTTGCTACTATGAGGTTTCATACAGTCGATATTTTTTTCACTCCAATATTAACTAAACTTAATTTTGATCCATCTATGGATTATCTTATTATCTATTACTCGTTCATGCAAACCCTCGTTCTTGCAAACCCATAAGTAAAAATTATGGTTTATCCCATGCACCTGTGAAAATATGACCTAAAAATTATCCCATGTCTAATAATTTATTGATTGCGTCACTTGGCTCAAAAAAATTACAAGGTCTTTCTGCCAGCTTTAAAGACCACAAGTTGCAAATTAAAAGTTGAAGTAAACACAAAAGGTAAAATGTATTTACCATGTCTTTTGTCATAAATTTTTTTATCTTGCATCAAGCCATGTTTGTCGAAGCCATAGCGAAACTCATCTTACACCGGACATAGATATGTATACTGTATACAAAGAAGCAAGCGCATTCTCTTAGGTCCACAGACATGCTCATAAAAATAAAAGCCAGTTAGATTGTGTTGACAATGAAATACAAACATACAAGAATTCTTGAGGCTCGCACTTCTAATGCAATCAGCTGCTCTCAGTTTTCCTCTGGAAAAACAGTGACCCTAATAGCACAGCAATTCCAGTTATGGCTATAGTGAATAGAAAGCGTTTTGGCCAAAATTCTGGGGGTTGCCTTCTTTGTGGACCACGCGCTCTTTCTGTTTCCCTCCTCGTTTCCCTTTAAGGAGAGAGAGAGAGAAGTGTTAAAACTGGGCAACAAATATTATTCTGCAAAATGCCAATAATTCCATGTTTTCCCTTCAACTACTGAATGTTTAGTCTATTAATTGTGGCGTGATAGTGATTGTAATGTTAAACTTGAGGACATTGCGTCATTTTATACTATTATTAATAAAAAAAAATGAGATTTTTTTTGTGGAATACATTTTTTGGGGGGCATATGGGATCTTTTTGGAACTAAAGAAGTTTTCCGTGTTACCTGGAAGATTCTGCAGGAATAGTTGGGACACCAGTGCATCTGCTTTCATGGCTAATTCTTTCACGCAGTCTAATGTATCTGCGGCATAAATTACATAACTCTGTCCGGTTCCCACATACTTCCTAATATTGGAAAAACACACATATTCAGAATTCAAAACGGAGATTTTGCATAAAAGCTTCAACGATCACTTATTTAAAACGTTACTACCTGATGCTCAAATAAATCAACTGCAGGCAGTGGAAACTCGCAGTAATCACATGTCACAATTCTTTGGGGGCAATTTTCACCTTTATGCACAGCTAAAACTTCACGTTCCATTGTCTCACTGCACAGTGTACACGATACCTGCCCCACAACTATATTCCGTCAAACACTAAAACATTAAGGCAATGTTGATTCAAGAACAAAAATTTTAGGGCCAGTACACAGCAACAGATCCAGGATTTTTGGCAAGTGTAGTCAATGTTTAAGCTATTATATAAAGAAATATAAAACAATATAATGAATTATATATGTGTGTGTCTGTGTAAGTAAAAATAAAACCTTAAATGATGATATATAATTAAGAAGATACAAAAGTTTACAGTCCTTTAATTTATTAACAAAAATTTATGATACACCAATATTTGAAATCTAAAACAATAAAGCATATATATAATTATTTTATGAATCCATGTACTATCTTTTACTTATGCATCTACTTTGTACATAATTTGTACTATATTTTGACAATACCTAAAACATTTACGTAAATAACTAAACAGAAATTGATGAAATATTATTGTTCAAATAATTAAGATCATGCTTACTAGAAATGAATCCTTTCTCCAGTCCAATTTGAAGTTTACTAGAAGAGATTTGTGATGTACACTTGGAGGAAACTGTATCAAGAACATCTACATACCCCCCTTCTCTCTTAACCAAACATGGGATTAGTACACTTAAAATATAAGAGAATTATTGACTTTTGAATGTTGATCTTGAACATTCTCAAAATTCAAATTAACATGAATCCATTTGAGTTTTGATAAAATTGTCTTTTGCAACAAATAGTATTTTAAAAATAGTTCAAGGTTTTTATAATTGTATTGACTATAATAAAATAAATTCATGTAATTCTAAATTTTAAAATGTTAAATGTCAACTTTTTAAGTCAATAGGGCTCTTATACTTTGCAACGGAGGCAGTACTATAGTTAAGAAAAATGTTTCCTGCTATAGTTGATATAAATGAAAAGGAGATTTGTTTTGAGTTCGGTAGAGGATTAGATGATCCCCACAGCGAGGTGGAATGCCAAAACATTTTCACATTCAAGGTATATTTAGAAATATTATATGATACCCAGTATTTGATGCAACCCATATCCACTAAGACAGTTATTCCCAGTGGAAATACTACATTATCATTATTATTGCTTTTAACAATTAGTCCCAACGCCACAATTAATTCCCAGAATTGCTTGAGGGCTTCAACTCTAGAAAGTTGAAAAGATTGTTGGGCAGATCCTGCCAAGTGTGTGAAAGGTGCAAACACACATACACACACGTGTGCACACACACATACAACCAGCAATTATATAAATAGATGGATAAATTAGATACTCTCCCTCCATTCCAAAATAAAATATATCTAAGAAAAACGAAGGTTTTTAAAGACAACTTTTTGTTTACAATTCTACCCTTAAAAAGAAGAGATAGAGGATGACTTGAGTGTGTAGGTTTTGTGAGTGAGAAGAAAGGAAGAAGAGAGGGGTGGGACATGTGCAAAAGCAAGGAGCCTAAAAAGAAGAGAGAGACGATGACTAGACCGGGTAGCTCTTATGAGTGAGAAGCAAAGAGATGAGACTTGAGAAGAAGCTTGGAAGAGACAAGTTAGAAGAATAGAGGGTAAATTAGGAATATCAAAGTATTTTATTGTCTTAAAGTATAATTGTATATCTAATTTTGGAATGGACCACTAAGGAATAATTACCGCTAATTTTTGGACGGAGGGAGTATTTAAATAGGTCAATGTTCAATGGAAATTACAATACTTCATAATCTACCTCAAAGAGTTTAACATAGTAAGTGACTACAAAATAGTTCTTAGAACAGTAGTTTCATGTAAATTTTCACCCAACATCCACACACATGTGGAAAAAAGAAAAATCAACTACATAGAAGCTGCAAAAACCATTTAAAAGAACATGGTAAGCAAGTAAACAATTTCACTACCAACAGTTCACAAGACAAAACCACATACCGGTGCATGAGTGCTTAAGAAATGTTCCTCAGCATATATTTTGGGAACCATGTCCCCGCAGACTTTACATTTTTCCAGATTCCGGAAGCAGTGAGCATAGTGCAAGTCAATATTTGAAGAAGGAATATCTCTGTCACTAGAAACATAACAAATTATGTCAATTGCAAACCTAATCTGGGTCAACCACTATAGAAAACGGATTAAAAAACGGAAATATTATTTGATAAAAAGAGAGAATAAAAGCTCAATGAGGACAGCAATGAGATCCTAGCCCAATTGTTAAGACTGAGACCCTGAGAGTTCTTACTTGTAAGAGGTCTCAGGTTCGAGTCTCCCGCATGTGGTGCGTGGAGCTATTTTCTCCCTTATTTACTAAGCAGAGTTCTTGTTCCTTGGGCTTAATGTTGCAAAGTCTTGTCCCCTTTATCAAGTGGGATTTCTGGCCCATTATTATTATGGGGTATGCAGACAGAACTTCCATGATAAGAAAAACATTCAATGAATAACA
>JAUMHB010041439.1:25592-39565 GCA_032359685.1 Pittosporum tobira
TCTGGCCCATTATTATTATGGGGTATGCAGACAGAACTTCCATGATAAGAAAAACATTCAATGAATAACAATTGTATTATGGACAATGGAGGATAAGTAGTCTTTTATAAAGCAGGGAAACACTTGAAACGCTGAGACACAATGAATCGTAAGATACTTTTTGGTAACGTACTATACTTACAACTACGGATTCAAGGTATTTATCAAAATTAGTACTTCTCAACATGTCAGGTGTACTTAAGTTCTATGAGATAACAAAACAAAACAATCAGGAGGATCTGAGTGATAGCTAAGGACAGGATCATTTTAAAGGAGCGAAGTTATAAAATGATGCAACAGCATATGACATTGTATTTGTGGCTTTCCAAATGGACCTAATTCACCAAACTAAATAACCATTGATTATCGACTGACGCGCAACATTTACTAGAAAGTGGTCATTTCATACATCAAATATATTTTAGACAAACAACATATAAATCATAACTCAACCTCTCCAGAATGCAAAGAAAAAATAACGAAAACAAGTAAAAGTAAACTGCATCTACTGGAATCCAGACAATCATTGAACTAGAAGAATAATACTTCCTCCATTCCAAAATTCATGATGCATATTGACTTTTTTTAGTCAATTTGCAAAATTATAAAACTCAAACTATAATACGAATTGGTTAGTAACTAGTAGTACTTTCCAGTTAGTTTACAATAATTATAATGTTTTGTAGTAAACAAAATAAATTTACATGGATTTTGATTTAAGATTACACAAATTGACTAAAATGGTCGTTGGCCATCTCGAGATGCTACTAGGGACTAGTGATCTCATGTAATGTGACACCTAAATCAAACACAATCACTCCTACCAATGAAACAACTATAATTACGGCTTACAACATAAATTATCCTACCGATCACCGAAAACATCAGAAATATGAATAAGGATTACACAATCATCAAACTTAGAGTAGAATTCAGAAAATTAACCAATGAGTGCAGATGCTTGTGGCCTGATCAGAAACTTCAGCCATTATCACCACAACCGAATCAGAATTCTGTAAACGAAACATCAATCAATCAGATTTTCAGATTAGGAATATGAATATGAATTATCAAATAATTGTAATAAATAATTGCAATTATCATGTCAGATTTCAGCTATTGCACTAACCACCAAACTCCAAACAGAAATGTATACATAACTAAAATAACATATATATAAACATAGAGGAGGAGAGGAGAGATACCTGTGATGATATTGAATATGGTGCAGCAGCTTCTGTGCGATCTATAAATTCAGATGAATTATTGTAGATTATTGATTGAAAATGTTGAGAGAGAGAGAGAGAATATACAGAGCTTTGACGATTTCATTCGACGGTACAATTAGTTGGGTTGCCTATTCTGACCCACGCGATGTTCACGTTTTTATTATCAACACGCGCGCCATTGTATGGATCGGAGGATGGGCCTATTGGGCTCTGTTCATTTTGGGCTTTGCAGAACTGGACCTACGGGGGTGGAGAAAATAACTAAGAAAATAATATTCAATTGCTCCCTCCATCCCAAATTACTATTGTCCAAGTTACCCCTGTAATTCTAGTTAATTAACAACTACAAAGACTAATACGGAATACTAAAAAGAAATGAGTACTTTATGAACTTACACAAAAAAAGACAAGTAATAATACTACCTGATAGAGATCGTCCCAAATTAGAGTTAGGATATTCGTCTTAGCTCTAATTAGGTTAACGTGACATCCCACGTGGCAGCTCATGCGATCGGATATCCTCAAGGCTCAGTGACCCGTCTCGCCCAAAGATAGATTGAGCCCGGCTCTCGACACCCGAAAGGATCAAGCCCAGCTCTCAGCACTTGGAAGGAGCTAGAACCTATCTCTGTCCGGTCGGACCACCGTCGCCTAGACTCTCAAACTATGTGCCTTGGGCTCAGGCCCTTCCCAGCTAGTAGGCCCGAGCCATCCCATCGATTGGGCTTGACTCAGTCTGGTTCGGGTCCAGCGGCCTAAAAGCCATAAAACGAGTTCCCAGGCAGCGTCCCATCAGCCGCTTAACCCCGACAACCCTGTCAACTCAATCATGGCGCACCATGCCTACTTTATCGGGCTGCGGGTCACGGACAACTCAATAAATGCCGCCCCATTTGTACAAAGAATGGGATCCAAAAACTGACAAAGAAGAGCTCAAGCTCTGCAAAAATACAAATTCACCGATAAACCTCTCCCTCCCATTTTAAACTTGGATTGTCATCATAATTCTAACGTTAAATTAAGCATCGGAGAGGGGAATGAGGAAACAAACCCCTCGTGTTGCCCGTGTCTCAGGTGAACTTGCTTACCGATATGTGCCTGGCTGGAAATGAAGTTTGGACTTGGTCAACGGTCGGGTTAGTCCCAACAATTGGCGCTAGAAGGAGGGCCATCTCTGTCCTACACGATCGATCTCCATACTAAACCTTTTCAGCACACATGTCTGCCTACCAGAGTAGCGCAAACCCCGTACCCAGCCCCCAAGGTATTCAAGGCCCCGGAAGAACGCATACGATGATTCCCAAACCCCTGGACAGGGAGTTTGACGACGTCTAAGACAACTCCGAGGAAAACACCCTTGAGGCTACCGCAGCTGGCTCCCAACACCGCTCCCGACCGTAAAGGAGACGTGACCAGAAACGACCGAGGGAGGTCGAAGGGCACCAAGATGCTCGAGATCTCCTCATGTCCCGCGAAAGCGAGAGGCTGACCAAATTGCTCCAAGACCAGCACAACATTGCTCTCGAGATTGAGAAGCTGAAGGGTAAACCCATCATGGAGGACGACCGGTCTCTTTAGACTGGCACCCAATGTGAACACCCTCGCTCTCCTACTCACCACTACTCCCGGACAGCTGAGTCTCGACACCGATCGCCACAGCGCTCCCTCCGAAACAGGCAAGCCCGCTTTCGGTTGCCCAAACGGCCTGAGCGGAGAGAACTGGAGGAATATAAAAGGAAGATCGATTCCTTCGAAAAAATATTGGTCGATCGAGGGCTAATGCCAAAGCAATGGGTGTTGACTTATCCCTTCATCCGGGAGATTAAAGAAAATGCGAAGAGAGTTCACTTTGGACTCCCTCCTAACCTACCCGTATATGACGGTCTCACAGACCCGTTTGACCACGTAACAAACTACGAGGCCAAGATGAGAGTCTATGGGCACAGGTGTCCCACCCTCTGCATAATGTTTATCACCACTCTAATGGGAGCAGTAGTGTAGTTCATCAAGCACCTGCCACACAGGACTGTTGGTAATTTCGAATAGCTAAAAGAAAAATTCCAAAAATAGTTCAGCGGCATCGCCTATGAGCCGTTACTCATCCTGGCCCTAGTAGGGGTCATCCAGTGGGACAATAAGCCGCTCAAAAAGTTCATTGCTCGCTTCAAGAGCACCATGGCCCAGGTCGCCTAACTGGACAAAAAGCAAGCTGAGATGTTCTTACGATTCAGGCTCCGTCGACAAAGATCCTGCGCTTTATTGGCCAACTTGATCAGCTCACCTCCATCCGACGTTTATGACATTCTACGCCGGGCGGATGTACAAATCAGGATCGAAATTGAGCTTGGTGACTACAACCTGTACCATGTAGCCCACACCAACTCAAAGCCAGCCGAGGAGCCATAACCCAAGCCGAGTCAGGAACGCTACAAGAAGAATGAGCCTAGCTCTCCCTGAGCATCCAAACGGCCCAGGAGGAACCATGCCAAGGAATACACCTTGTTCAATATGACATGCCTCACCGTCCTGGCGGCCATCCGGAATGAAGCATGGTTTCGAGCACCCAAGAAGATGACCGTCCCAGAGAACAAACATGACAGGTCAAGGTACTGTGAATTTCACGAGAATCACGACCACACCATCGACGAGTTATACTCCCTTATAGACTACCTAGAGCAAAGATTGCAGGAGGGCCAAATACCGTACTTTGTGGCAGCCCCTTATATCCCAGCCCAGATTATGGCCCCGCTCCCAGGCCTTATAATCCACGTGATTTATGGCGGCTCGAGTGCAGACGGGCCATCCAACACTGCACGAAAGAACTATGAGAGAAGCATCTACAATGTCGACTCCCCCACTAAATGAATGAAGACCTCTTCTGCCCCGCCAATCACCTTTTCTAGTGGAGACTATGACGGTGTGCGCCATCCCCATGATGATGCCCTCGTCATAGATGCCAGGATTGGCCCCTACAATGTCAAGCAGACCTTGGTAGACACCAGAGCTTCGGAGCATAGACCACTCCATCATGAGCATAGAACCTCCGGAGACCCCAACCATCTACGGGGTGCACAACAACTCAATCCCCGTGTTCGGTATGATCATCGTCCAGATGACCGTCTTGGTTAAATACTATGTTATGAGGGTGGAAAGTTCATTGAATGTGATTATAGGCCGAACCACACTGAGCAAACTTCAGGCCATGGTTTTAATCCCACACCTTAAGATGAAGTTTCCTACCGATTGCGGTATTGGCGAAAGCCGAGGCAACCAATCCATATCCCAAAATTGCTATGTCCGGTCGCCCGGCTTCCATCCCAGCAAAGATTCTGCCAAATCCAAAGCAATCCCCTCAACTGCCAAAGCAACCAGACTAACCAAAGCAGTCAACCCGTTTGAAGCAGTCGACCATTCCGAAGAAAACAAGTTGATGACTGTACAAGTTGAGCCTTTCAGTGAAGCTTGCAGCCAGCCAATTGCCGAGCCTATCGACGACACTGAAGAAGTGGAGCTCACTCCCGGGCGGCCTGAGCGAAAAATAACAATCGGTCTTAGGCTACCCGCTGAGCTCCGTCTCGCCCTCATCAACCTCATCCGGGAGTATACCGATGTCTTCGCTTGCACTCCCGACGAAATGCTGGGGATTAACAAACACATAGCAGTCCATAAGCTAAGTGTCGATCCCCGACATAAACCGGTGAGACAAAAGTGAAGAAAGATGACCCCCAAACGATAGCAGGCCATAGACGAGGAAGTAGACAAATTGCTTAAAACTGGGTTCATCTACGAGATCGAATACGTGACTGGGTGGCCAATGTGGTACTGGTCAAAAAGCATAACGAAAAATGGATAATGTGCATTAATTACACCGACCTAAATAAGGCGTGTCCTAAAGATGCTTACCCTCTACCCAACATTGACCAACTGATCGACGCCACAACTGGAAGCCTTCTACTTAGTTTCCTAGACACATTCTCCGGATACAACCAGATCTATATGTGGCCAGGAGACTGAGAAAAGACCACTTTTATTACACACTAGGTAGTGTATACTTATAAGGTGATGTCGTTCGGCCTAGTCAATGTGGGAACGACCTTCTAACAGCTTGTCAACAGAGTATTCGTTCCCCAACTTGGCTGGAACATGGAAGTCTACGTCGACGACATGATTGTCGAGAGCAAACAAAAAGTCAATCATCTCGCTGACCTGCGCGAATGCTTAAACAACCTCCGTACCCACAAGATGAAACTCAACCCGGCCAAATGTACTTTCGGCATCCACGCCGGTAAGTTTCTTGGCTACATGGTTAGCAGAAGAGGTATCGAAGCAAATCTTGAAAAAATCCAAACTGTCCTTAACATGTCTCCCCCTTGGACTGTCAAAGAGGTACAAAGGCTAACCGGTCGGATTGCGACACTTAGGCGATTCATCTCCTGCTTAGCCGAATGGTGCCTTATCTTCTTCCAGTCCTTCAAGGGGGGCAAAAACATCGAATGGACACCCGAGTGTCAGAAGGCTTTCAAAGACTTGAAGACAACCTAGCCTCACCGCCTTTGCTCTCCCGGGCCCTGCTAGAGGAAGACTTATACCTGTATCTGGTAGCTACTCCCCGGGTGGTTGGGGTTGTTCTCGTCCGCAAAGGCCAAGGGCAACAGTATCCTATCTACTACATCAGCCATGCCCTCAAGGACACTGAGACTAAGTACCCCAACATGGAGAAGTTCATGCTTGCGCTCCTAATCGCCTCCCGGAAGCTCAGGCAATACTTTTAAGGAAAAACTATTAACGTGCTAACTAACCAGCCATTACGAAAAATCCTCCATAAGCCTAAGCTGTCAGTCGCCTTGTTGGCTAGGGTGTCAAACTGGGCTAATTTCAACTCCAGTGCCTTCCCTGAAAAGCCATAAAGGGACAGGTTTTCACATACTTTATTGTAGAATACGGCTTCTCAAAAGACCCCCAATCACCCGCCACGGAGGCTGACCATCCGAATGAGGAATCTATGCAACCATGGAGGCTCTTCGTTGACGGCTCTTCAACCTCCTCAGCCTCCAGGGCAAGAATGATCCTCATCAGTCTAGAGGGATTCGAAATGCGACAGACAATCCACTTTTATTTCCCTGCCACCAACAATGAGGCCGAGTACGAAGCTCTATTGGCCGGGCTGCGCCTCGCTCGGCAGCTGCAAGCAAACAATCTGAAGATCTTTAGCGGCTTTTCCCTAGTTGTCCAGCAAATCACGGGTGACTACCTGGTGGTAGACCCCAGAATGGTGAAATACTCTACCAAGTCCAACTCCCTCTTGGCCACATTCAACTCCTTCACTATTCAGGCCATCCTCAGGGAAGGCAACACCGTGGTGGACACCTTATCAAAACTGGCAACAACCGGTCAATCAACCCTTGAAGGAGCCGTCTACCTTGACACCCTAGATCGGCCAAGTATTAAGGAGCCCCAAGTCCTGGTAGCATCTGAGGCCCCCGACAGGCGGGCCCCGTTGATCACTTACTTGGACCAAGGGACCCTCCCAAAAGACAAGACTGAAGCCAGAAGACTAAAGTTCAAGGCAGCTTCATTCGTGATGATGGATGACATACTATACAGACGAGGGTTCATTGCTCCCCTCCTCTTGTGTGTTAGCCCTTCACAGGCTGCAACCATCCTAGAAGAAGTCTACAGTGGCAACTCCAACAGCCACATTAAAGGGAAAACTCTGGTCGTCCGGGTTACTCGGGCTGGCTACTACTGGCCAACCATACTGCAAGACTCCAAAGACTTCGTCAAGAAGTGCAAAGCCTACCAACTCTATGCCAATATTCTATGCCGGATGCTAGAGCAGTTATCCTCCATCATAATCCCTATTCCCTTTGCAGTATGGGGAATAGACCTCAGAGGACCATTTCCAACCTCGCTCGGGAGCTTCCGATATGTCATTGTGGCGGTCGACTACATGACCAAATGGGCCGAGGCCAAGCCCCTAAAACGCATGACCGCCTATGCGTGTTAACAATTATTTAAGAACGAGGTAGTAATGAGGTTTGGTATTCCCCAACTCTCCATCTCCGACAATGGCACCCAGTTCGTCAACCAAAACTTTGAAGAATATCTAACTGATATGGGTATGAAGCACCGCCGAGTGGCCGTCAAGCACCCACAAGCCAATGGTCAAGTTAAAGTCATGAATCGGATCATACTGAATGGAATCCGCTGACAGTTGGAGCGCACCCAAGGGAAATGGTATAATGAACTGTCGACCGTCCTGTGGGCCTATCGCACCACCCCTCGATCCACGACCAAGGAGACACATTTCAAGATAGCCTATGGATTTGAAGCAGTCATCCTAATCGAAAAAGAGATACCTACCCCCGGCAGCTCTACTTTGATGAAATCCTCAATAATAACGCTGCCCGGGTAGATCTCGATTTCCTGGATGAAACAAAGGATACTGCAGTCCTACGTATGGCCCAGCTCAAGCAAAAAACAACAAAATACTACAATGCCAAGGTCAAGACCAGGCGATTCGAGACCAGAGATCTTGTTTTTCAAGCCACCATCGCCTCAAGGCCGATCGAGTAGGGCAAGCTGCATCCAAACTAGGAAGGCCCCTACTTGGTCTCGACGGTCCTCTTCCCGGGTACATACTCCCTCAAGGACTTGGACGGCTATGAACAATAGAATCCATGACACGCCATCCACTTGAAAAGGTACTGCCCATAGACATATTCGGTCGGGTAATTCTCATTGCATAACCATGCATTGTAACAGTTCGCTCGCATACATCCGACAAACTTATGTTTGCGGTCGGTTAATTTTCATTACACGACCATACATTGTAAAAGTTTGCTCGTCCACATACGACGAACTTATCTATAAAAACGTCTTTGAACACAATCAAATGACTCATGCTTATGTTTTATTTATACGCTCTATCCGCGAGGCCATAACACTTAGTCTGAAGAGTACAAGTAAACTAACTATGCCAACGCCTTATCTGCGCGGCCATAATCACTTGGTCCGAGGGGCACGATAACTAATCACGATTGTCTCACTTCCCACCTGCGTGCCTAAAACACTCGGCCTGGGTGCACAAGTACACAATTGTAAGGCATGCTTAACCCCAGCCGGCGTCATGCGCCCGGCCCGGGGGACAATTACAATTATCAACCCGGCACTACTTCTACAGTCACTCCTAAAGTTTCACTATGCCTAAGGTAAACCATAAGCATGGCCAAACTGGGGGGTATACTACGAATAGCCGCCTGGGTCTTTCCAGCTTAATTAAACAGCTCAATTTGATTCAAAATTTGGACCCAGATGTCCGACCAGTATTTCAAAAACAAGCTTGCTTGTTCATTCACCCCGATACTACTTGGTTATTTTTCAATGCTTTGAGCTGTTTACACTTAGCGAATTTTATCATATTTTAATCTTTATGGTCGGTGAAAAGTGCAAGTGTACACCAGTTAAAAAGTTATCAATCCCACGATGAATTGTAATTTACCAACTATGTACCACTTAGATAATTCCTCAATAATCTAACCAATTAACAAATATTTGATTTTTATATAATTAAACTGCTAAACTAATTACTAAACAAATCTAAATTATGGTTTTAAATAAAATAAGAAAGAATGCTAAGATTTCGATTCTACCTACCCATTCATAATCAAAGCCAATCGATTTACCATGCAAGGTATATATTTTATCTGTTTTGACAATAAAATTTCCCAATTTTAGATAGCTACCCTATCTCTAGGTATAACATCCCTAATTCAACTTACCAGTCTCACTGTCTCCATGCGAGATTTAAATAATTTGAAAAGTCTTAAGTTCTTTGGAAATTCCCGGATTCATTAACCTAAGTATAATTACTACCGAATCGCACAAGTCACCTTGAACTATCTATAACAAAGTTTAACATATGGTTATGCCTCAATTTGCACTTACTAATTTTCACATCTCGGTCCTTCAATTATATGACAAAAGATCATCTAAATAGTAGCTAATTATTTAGAAGCCTTAAACTCATAAGACATACCTCACAACAAATAGATCCATAAAAAGCATGATAAAAATAATAACTTTAATTACTCATGAGTAGAATTCATCTAGTCTTAGCATAAAGAAAATTAAAACATGACTATTCTACAAAATACACAAGAAAAGATAAAAAAAACCCATAAGAAGTCAGCAGGATTTATTCGTTGATAGCCCTCCAGTCTCCGCCTCCTTGAGCTCTTGATCTTCTCTGGATCGTATATTGTATGAATTATATTTTGGATCTCGAAATCTGAGCTAGAAGGGGGGTTTTATATCTTCTAATCATAGGACTTATCATAAGTTGACTCAAATTAGGTTTGTTGTCTTTTGGTTAATCTTAAACTCTTTGGAAAAGCCCAAAATCGCGTAGGTCAAAGCTTTTCAGAAAAGTCAACAAAATTCGGGAAAAACTGCACGGCCCAGCTTACACCCTGGCTTACCGGCGTAAGCCAGGTTGTAAGCCACCTTACGGTCTCCCTTACGGCTGTAAAGATGGCCGTAAGGCTCTCTGGACTTTGATTTTGCTTTCTGCTTCTATTCTGGCAATCCTTGTTCGTCTGGGATTAAGTCAAACTTTGATTTTTGTCCAAAATAGGTTTTTTCAAGTCTAATTCTCTGCATTGTCAGCCCAATAACAATAGAATATATTTAATCCCTTAGATTGATGATTTGTTAGCCCAACCAAGGATATACAAGCCTATTTCATGCATTTTTATAATAAATCAAGAGAATAATCATAAAAAATATGTATATAAAAAGTACTAATCAAATTTCCCTAAGCTTAAACTGTTGCTTGTCCCCAAACAAACTAATCATGAAAATTTATCTTAAGGAAATTAGGCCTCTTGATTTTTTTTTAACATTGAAATCCACCGAAATTTTATGAGTTGACAAAGTTGATGATGAAAATTATCTAAGACTAGAGATCTACAATTTAAGAAATCAATACTCCATCATACATAAGCAAAACTTCGCACAACTTAAGTACACGTATCCACAATATGTCTAAGTTTTCATAATTTGCCCTGCTCCCTATAATTTAATTCAAAACGTGTCCATGTGCTCATGTGCAGCGTGTATTAACTCAAAGATATTTAAAATACCAAGTTGGACTTTTACCTTTAAGCGCAATGCTTTAGACCTCCGACCGAATGGACAGTTTCTCTTACCCACCGGCATGGATCGTCCCTTTGACTATTAAGATCTCAAAAGAGCACTTGATTTTTCCTCGTATTTTTTCATAAGCTTTTGCCTATAGAGTTGATGGGTATTTTTGCTCCAGTTTCTTTCCAACTCTTCATTTTATTATTTTTTTTCTATTTTTCGAAATTTTCAAATTTTTTTTAATTTTTTTTTTGGGTCAAGTGTTTCTCCAGTAATCAAAAGCATTCAAAAGTCCCAAGGATGTCCAAGCACTTTATCGTATTTTTAATAGTCTTTCTTGAAGCATTTCAATATTTAAGAGTTAACAAGAAGTGATATGAAAACAACATTCTAAACCAAATATAGGATAGTAAGAGATTATCGTAATTTCCTAGGCCTATTATGGATATAAAAGACCTAAGAATGCGGAATTCGACTTATATAATCCTAAGCATCAATCCTCAAAAGTAGAATACTAGTTTCAAATAATTTTAACAACAAACTAAGTCCAATCATTTTTCATTCGATTAAAAAGCATGAAATTTCTTTTAAGACAACTTATGGGTTTTTTGAATATTTTTGGATTTTTTGGATTTTTTTTATTTTTTTTTTATTTTTTTTTAAAGTCTAAATAAAAATAGCTAATATAAAATAAATAAATAATATAAATAAATAAATAAAATAGCTAATAAAACCTAAAAACAAAGAAATTCTAGCAACCTAAAAATAGTAAATAAGGAACAACAACAAACATATCATCCCCTCTCTAAGCTTAAATTATACATTGTTCCCAATGTATAGCAAATATAGCACATAATGGGAAAAAGGGAACAAACACACCTGGTTAAAAAGATGGAGGTGGCCAAGGCTCTAGTGATTCCCACCAAAGCTTATTTGCCTCCAGATACTTTGCAATTTTTGGCTCTTCATTCAGGCCTAGTCTTTCTTTGATTTGTTGTACCATAGTATTAAATAGTGGATCGGAAGTATTAGCTAATTTAAAAATTTGCTCCACTTCTCGGTTTATGGGTCCATCATCCATACATCGTTCTTCTCACTGGGGCACTTCATTGTTTTTAGGACATTAAACTTGACTTTGTCTTCTCTTAATTGTAGCACCAATTCTCATTCTCGTACATCTATCAAAGTCCCTCCTGTTGTTAGGAAAGGTCTCCCCGAGATAATTGGCACCTCAACTTCTTCTATTTTAAGCATTACAAAGTTGGTAGGAAAAACAAATTTATCCCCATTCACCAACATGTTCTCCACTATACCACTCGGATAATTGATTGATCTATCCTCTAAATGGAGTGATACAGTGGTGTCATTTATTTCACCTATCCCAAGCTTCATGTAGACTGGATAAGACATCAGATTTATGCTTGCTCGTAGATCGCATAATGCCTTGCTGAACGACATATCCACAATTTGACAGGGAACGGTGAAACTCCGTAGATCCTTTAACTTTAGTGACAACTTGGTCTACAAGATTGCAGAACATTCTTCATTCAGCTTCACAGTCTCTCCATCATCTAACTTTCTTTTGTTTGTAAGGATATCCTTCAAAAACTTTGTGTAACTCGGCATCTATGTAAGAATATCAACTAATGGTAAGTTGAGGTAAAGTTTCTTGAAGGCCTCGACAAACTTTGAGAACTGAGTAGAATCATTCTTTTTCTTCATCGGTCGCCCAGAATATGGGATTAGAGAAGTATACGAATTCAGGGACGACTCCTTTTCTACTTGAGAAGATGAGGGTTGTGCTTTTGTCAGTTGGACTTCTTCCTCCTCAATCTTTGTTGTTTCTGTTTCTTTAATCTTTTTTCTGCCTCCTTTAATTTTTTACCACTTCGTATTGTGAGAGCTTTTGCTTGATCCATTGGATTTGAAGATTTTTCTTTTTTTGGTTTGGCTTTTAGCGTCTTCCTTGACATAAGTCTCCCTGGATATAGAATTGGAGGCGTGTAGGGATTCGGAACAGGCTCTTCCATTTTAGCTTGAGAGGATTTAGATTGGTCTTTCTTTGATTCAGCCTCTAGCATCTTCCTTGGCACAAGTCTCCCAGGATATAGAATTTGAGGAGTGTAAGGATTTGGGGTAGACTTTTCCTCTTGTTCCTCGACCACTGGTGTTTTCAATTCTTTACCACCCCTCAAAATGATGGCATTCATATGGTCCCTCGGGTTTTTCTTAATGTCACTATGTAAGGAACCATATGGCCTTGTGGTCATCTGCTGCGATAGTTGGGCCACATGATTCTCAATGTTTCTAACGGCGGCCTCTGTGTGCTGGATTTGCGCATTAGTGTTTTTTAAGCCTTCGTCAACTGTTTGGGCCAACTTAGCCATAATGTCCTCCAAATGCGCATTGGATGTCTCTTCCAGTGGTGCCCATGGAGCTGGTTGATTTTGAAGCCACACATTACTGCTCTTGATGTCTTCTTTCACTGTATGGGCTAGCTAATTTATCAAATCCTCTAAATGCACATTCGGCCTCTCTACCGGTGGTGCCCATGAAGCTGGTTGATTTTGACATCCCCATTGTAAATTAGGATGAGTTTGGCATTTTGGATTATAAGTGTTAGAATAGGGGTTGGTCATGTTAAAGTAGTTTGGATTCATGCCACAGTCGGAAAAAAAATTGTTAGTAGTTTTGTAAGGCGTAGCAAAATTGTTACCAACCTGGCAATCAACACTCCTATGGTTGCCACCACAAAAGTCACAAGAAAATCCCTGGATGTTTAAAGTATTGCTCAATTAATAATTGAACGCCTTTGTTAACGAATCCATCTTTGCATTCAATACTGCTAGGGTTAACGTATCTATCTTTGCATTTAATGCTGCTAGAGTCACAAACTCTCCCATCGTCTATCTCTAGTTCAACATGTTTGCTTCTTCAACTAACATCATGAATTGCCTAATCCAAACCTAAACCTGCAAAAACAAAAGAAAAGTGTAAAATAGAAAAAAAAAAAAAAGAAAAAAAAAAGAGGCTAATCTAAGCAAAGAATTTTCAATAGCGATAATAATTAAAAAATTAAACAATTCTCTGACAACAACGCCAAAAACTTGGTCGGATGAACAGTGCAATTGTTCACCAGTCAAGTTATAGTATAAAAAGTTATTGATCCCACGAGGAATTGTAATTTACCAACTATGTACCATTTAGATAATTTTTCACTAATCTAACCAATTAGTAAAGATTTGATTTTTATATAATTAAACTACTAAACTAATTACTAAACAAATCTAAATTAGGGTTTTAAAAATTAATAAAAAGAATGCTAAGATTTCGATTTCACTTACCCATTCATAATTAAAGTCAATCGATTTACCATGCAAGTTATAGAATTTATCTGTTGAGACAGTATAATTTATCAATTTTAGATAGAGACCCTATCTCTAGGTGTAACATCTTTAATTCAACTTACTAGTCTCATAGTCTCCATGCGAGATTTAAATAATTTGAAAAGTATTAAGTTCTTTGGAAATTCCCAAATTCATTAACCTAAGTATAATTACT
>JAUMHB010041440.1:0-18563 GCA_032359685.1 Pittosporum tobira
ATATATATATCTATACACAATTATTTATATTACTGTTGCAATCTTTGTCGGAGTAATAATATAGTAGAAAGTGACAGACCAACAATTATTGACCATTTGAGTTTTAGGGTATCTCAAAAATTGTCCGACGAATATTAGTAGGGTCCACACGTTTTCGGTTGTGGGGTCCACAAATACTTTGCGGCACTCCGTACAGAAATAAATATTGCATAACTTTAACATTGACATTCTTTTTGTCGGAAACCAATATTTGAATTTACCACCCTAAAATTTATTTTATTCCAACATATTATACTGTTAAAAATAAATAAATTTCATAATATATTGAAAATATTGGGTTCTTACAATAAATAAAAGGATGAAGCAGAAACCTAAGCTCCCCCCCTCAGATGGTGTTCACTAACTCCTACCCAGAGCCCCTCCGGCCTGCTATGTAGGTACTCTCCCCCATTCGGGAGCATAACTCCATACTCCTCAATAATAACCTCCAACCAGTGGGATATCAATGTGTTATGCATATTATAGTCCAGGCGGCGGACCCGGTCTCCATAGTCTGTCTCCCCTCCAATGTCCTCGGTGGACCCGGTCTCAATAGTTCACTGTTCACTTCACTAGGACTCGCCTCATCTCCGGGCAAGTCCCTCGGCGGAACCACCACTCTGCTGCTGGATCCCATCGCCCCCTGCAACCGAGAACTAGCAACGTCTACGGTGGCAGACCCTATAACCGTTGTTTCCTCCTCCTCATCGACGTTCACTACCACAAAAGGCTTGTCTTGAGCCATCTAATAATGTTGAGTTTTAGATCAAAAAATGATGTTGAATTTAAAAACAATTTATCCGATTCCCAGAAACCATGCGTATATTGAAACCGAAATACAAGTTCGATTATACCTGAATAAACTTCGATGGAGATGAGAAGAACAGTTGCGTCTGGATCAGCATGTCAATCATCATGCATTTATTGGTATCCACACACACGAACTGAGCCCGAGCCTTGTGCGTGCTAGCGCAGTTCTTCAATTTCCTTCTCTCTAAGTTGCTCAACCTCACGGTGATTAAGGTTATGACGAAAGAGGCGTATCTACCTCTATTTATAGTCCGCCCCTTTTAATTAAAGATATAAGAGAGAACAAGAAAACCCTAGCTGTCAGGCCTAATACATTATAAGCGCAGTTCGCTTAGTGTGCGACCTTGTATAGGTTCACCTAACATTAACAGTAGGCCTAAAACTCTTTTTTGGCCCACAAGTTATAAGCGGCCTCTAGCAAGACATTATAACTACCTAAGTTAGGTGCGAAGGTCGGTTATTTCGACACAACTTTATCCACAACGAATAAGAGAGTACGATTTATGATTGGACCAAAGGGCATACCACTAACAAATAAAGCCTAAAATGTATGAAACTAAAGGAGATGAAAACTAGGAAAGAACCTTACTTGACTAAAAGTTGAAGAAAGTATGAAGTTTATGGTGACCGAAAGATTTTCCAGCTAGGCACTACAGAACTTAGCGAAGACAAAGTGAGAATGGGGGGCACCCGACCCCCTTTTATAGACGTCCCAACTCGATAGCTGGGGCTCCCCCTCAGTAAATCCAACGGCCATTAAATACTAGTCGTACTCACACAAAATCCGAAAGAACAATTATTACGCAAGAATTAATGGTATAAGAAGACATGTGAAGCGACGTCTCATTAAATGCTCTAAAAAGACGTGCACGTGCGAGCAAAACTCAAACGGCACACGAGACGCTAGACACTCGTCCGAGTGGCCTCCTCGACCTGGTCCTTTGCAGATGCAAAATTTCTTGCTTCACTAAGCATTCTGGGGACGATTTGGCTCAGAGCCCGCTGGCACACTAAAGTACCCCACCAGGCTAGAGGGCATTGATGGAGATCATCCCAAATTAGGGTTAGGGTTTTAACCTTAGCTCTAATCAGGACAAACGTGACATCCCACATGGTAACTCGTACGGTCAGCCACTCTCGAGACTCGGCTATTCGTCTCGCCTAGAGAAAGACTGAGCCCGCCTTTCGCACCCCGGAAGGAGCCGACACCTATCTCTGTTCGCCCGGACCAACGCCGTTAAAAACTTTCGAACTATGTGCCTTGGGCCCGGGCCTTCCCGGCTAACAGGCTCAATCCATCCCATCGATTGGGCCTAATTCAGCCTGGTTTGGGTCCAGCGGCCCAAAGGCCATAAAACAAGTTCCAAGACGGTGTCCAATCAGCCGCCTGACCTCGACAGTCCCATCAACTCAAAGAAGGCACACCATGATTACTTTATCGGGATGCGGGTCACGTTCAGCTCTACAAATATAGTCTCATTTGCACAAATGAGGGATCCCGCTCTCAATACAAAAACAGAGCCAAACCTCTAGCAAAATATACTCTCAAAACACATGGTAAACCCCACCTCCTCCTACTTAATACTCAGATTATCACCTTAATCTCAACTAACTTAAGCATCGGAGAGGGGAACGAGGGAACAAACCCCTCGTGTTACCCGTGTTTCAGGTGAACCTACTCCCGCAGACGTGTGCCCAACTGAAGTGAAGTTTGGACTTGGTCAAAGGTCGAGTTGGTTCTAACAATATATATAGGACAAATTACAAGAAACTTGTTTTCGGCTGCGTTTTGTGATGGACTAATTTCGGAGTGCGTCTTAAATAGAAAAATAACTGCACATGGAAATATGTATGTAGTTCAGTAGAAGGTTTATGTGATGACTATCACATACCGGCTAGAACTTCCAATTTCCTTCTACCATGTCTCTTCGTGTAACAATCTCTGCCATAGGTTTCCTTCCCGTCCTTTTGGCAAGCTGTCAAAGATAGATAAGTGAGTGATCATGTGATAAGTCACAAGCAGGTTTTACTAATTTTGAATTGTCTTGATACATATATAATTAATTTGTTATCAATTTGTCATCAGTCGCACCATCAACATCAGAGAATTGTAGAGGATAATTAAATGTGAAAAGAGATAGATAGAGATGCACGCATACAAAGAGAAGGGGATGAAACTCACATTTGAAACATCCAAATCCCTGAGCAAAGCCATCACCGATGAATCCGTCCTTACATTTGCACCTGATCCCATATTTGACAGAAGTAGCATTCATAACGTAGGCATTGGGAGCACAGATGGTGGCTCCTCCCCCTTTCCCTTTACCGGAAGAAGAAGAACATTGATAGGGGAATGCCCATTCCAACTTGAGACCGTGTCTCCCAGCATTACCATTACTAGTGGTGGAAGAAGGTGGAGGAAGCACCCAAGATGAGAATCCCCTGCACCCAATATGTGAGGACAAAACAGAGAATAATCTATCTCCTTGGGGCCAAGTGCTGCTGCTGCTGTCATAATCAGAGAGTGAGTAACAGCAACCAGAAGCAGCACTACTACTATTACTAATACTACTATTACTGTAGTTACAAACTTGATGATTAGGGATGATCCTGCCGCAATCTGATTTGCACAAGGAAGAGTCATCACAACGATATAAACCAAGCACATTGTCAGTTGAGATCCCAAAGTATTGGTTTCCCTCAAAATATCGGAATGACATCTTCAATTCATTGATATTGTTATTGTACTCATCATCAACACAAGATGAGTACGAGGAGGTACTATTGTTACTTCTGACAGTAGGGTTGGGGAAAGCTACTAAGACGCCGTCAGGAAAGAACTGAAGAACCTGATAGCTTTGGGAGGCATTATTATTTTTATGAATTGTATTATTGTTACTAGTAGTAATGGTGAGGAAAAGGAAGGAGGAAGTTTTATTATTGTGATCCAACTGGAAGCAAGAGAGACGGAAGGCATCGGGAAGTAAACAAGCAGCAGGGGAAGAAGGGGTGTTGAGGTAGAAAGGAAAGGGTACGTCAACACTCCCGCATCTGTCACCTCCGCTGCATTGTTGTTGTTGTGGGACAGACTGAATGATGACTGGGAATAGGTTAAGAAAAAGAAAAATGAAAGAGCAGCTCAAGATCTGGAGATGGTGGTATACCTGGTTGGTAACAATAGTAACATCTGGAGAATTAACCATGGCTAGCTAGCTAGCTGCTCAAAATCATTAAATACTGCTGGTGGTAGTGGTCAGGCATATAATGCAGCACTAGCTAGCTAGATAAATGGACTGCATATTAAGACCAGGAATTACAAAAAAGAAAGTAAATAAAGATGAAGAATATATTCTTAGGTGAATAAAGTCAACGGATAAAACTATAGAATAGTTAGGTTCTGAAAAAGTAGAAGACCTAGATGAAGGGTCCGAGAGAAGAAAGAGGAGAAGAAGAGGAAAGAGAGAGGAAGAGAGGGGGGGGTGGGGTGGTGTGGTTGTGGTTGTTTAGTCTCAGGTGCCCCTTAGAAGTAAGAGAAGGGAAGACGGTTGGTCTGGGGAATGGGCTACATCAGTAACCATGGGATTTGTGCAATTTACGGGCGTGGCGGAATTTAGAATTGAAACCCCCGCCTCTTCTCTTTTCGCTCATACACTACTACTCCATTTAAACAAACAATAGAATATCATCGACTGAGAATTTCGGAATGTCAACAATGTGTACAATATACTTATTGTATACTCTGCTACAACTACTACACCTGTAAAAGTAATTCGAGATTCATCAAATTTGTCTGGTGCTACTAACCATAGCATAATGCAATCCATTGTCTCATATCTGAGAAGTACTCGAGTAACACAAAGGCTCCATTCCATACACGGAAGTATTTTTCTATTTTTTTTTTTGTTTTTAAATTTATTTGCGTCTAGTATGTAATGAAAAATTCAGTTAATAAGAAATTATCTTTCGGTCATAAAAAAGATTTCTTTCAAATTCATAAGTCATTTTATAGAAAATGGTTCTAATGATATGTTTCCATCATTCTTCATAATACTTTTATTTATCTCTCTTAATACCTTTTTATTATTTTATTTTATTTATAAATTATATTTTTATTTTTATTTTCAAAATATATTAATAATTTAGTGTTTCTTCATATTGAATTATATATTTTTTATTAAATCCATTCATTTAATTTTCCCTAATTACAAAAATGAATATACATTTTATATTAATTTATAATAACATCATTGTTAAATTTATGTTGAACGTAAAATATAAAAACACATTTTGCAGGCTCATTTTAGTTTGACCACCAAATATTGGAAAATAAAGTATTTTCTTAAAAAAATGTTCTACCAGAAAATATTTTAAAAAAATATTTCTCGCACAGCTGAGGGATAGTTGTGGGCTACAAGTTTCCATACCTATTAGTTTCAACCATTCGCTTACAATTAAACCTCATTTTTTTACTTTTCAGATCGCCCTAAAATTTATCCGATTCAAGTCAACAAACGGATCCAACTCACAAAAATTTGAAATAAAGCTCAATCTTAAGTAATACTCCCTCCATCTTGAAAAAGATGACCAAAATTTTTGACACTTTTATGACAAAGATTTTAAAACGGTTTAAAAAAACATTTATACATTATGTATTTAACATATTTTTATTATATTGAAACTTATGATATATAGATATGTTAAAAATGTAAAAATATATAAAAAAATAATGTACATATATATATATATATATATTTTTCGAAACACTTTAAAATCTGTGTTAGAAAAATGTCAAAAACGTTAGTCAACCTTTTTAAGAGGGACGTAATAGTAGATAGTAGTAAGCTCACTATTTCAACTTTTAACCATATCAAATTTGAACTATAATACTCAAATTTAACATTTAAATTTTGGAGCGAGTTACCCAAGTGTCAAAATAAATACGAGTATCTTCGCATATTTCAGATGAAAATTCTGTTCTCCACTGGAGGCGCAATGGAGTGGAATGAATTCCGAAATGTTCCTAATCATCCTGATGGAATGTACACGAAATCAAAAAAGAAGACCAAAGAAGATAATGAGAAGAATGTTCCACCTTTCTACCAGAAGATGAATTTGTGGTCTAAACCGACCACATTAAGGTCCATTAATAATTTCCTTAGAAATTCTCTGGTTCACTCGTGGGAGTATATATATCTAAATGCTTTCTCATGGTTTCATGAAAGAGCACTTAATACACATTTGAAAGAAAATATATATCGTGTACACACACACCTATTCGAGAAAGTTTCGCAAGTCGTAAAACTAAAGAAAATAATATACAAGGGAATAATACCCTGGGAAATATGTGGCAGCAGCATAGGTTTCTCATGGGTATGCATGTGCCGTGTTGCCAGTATTAACCTGAGGCTCCCCCTTCCAAGCGCATTCTTTTGGGAGCTTTTGCTTCTTCAGCTTGGTTGGTGGTACACAATGATACCCTACTTTGGTTGGCCTCCACCGAACATCTTTTGTAAGGTTTGAAGCCTGTTCGACGGGACTTCAACTTCACATAGCCAAGTACTTCCTCTCCCTTGTTTTCACTTGTTAAGGATGCGTTATTATTGTCCAGAAGTTGATGACCAGAATGTGATGCTGCTTCTTCTTTCCCATAGATTACGTGCTGAATATTATTATCACGGTCAACATTGTTCTTCTCGTCCCCACCATTAGGAGGTGAAAAGCTTTGTGGCAATACTTCTCTGGAGAAGAGTGCTCGGAAGGCCATGCGACCCTGAAAGAAATAGCAATGATGAATAGAGAGAAATCAAACATTCAGGACCTTGTTAAAGAAAATTCCTATATATTATTACCCCTTGGGAGACTTCCTTCCAGGATTCATTTGGGTTGCTGCAGATTCTACTGCGACGGTCACCAGCTGGATGACTTGCATCAGGTTCATTAGACTCTTCCTTACCTTTATTGTTATCATGCTTTTCTAAAACAGCATCCTTCTTCTCCACTTCACTACTAGAAGAGGTGTTAGAGCCACATGAAGATGGGTCCACTGGTTTTCGACACTTGATCTTGTTTGAATCATCAGCTTGCTCAGGATCAACAATACTTAACCCGGTAAATTGCATTCCATTTTCACCTTCCACATTGTCTGATGATGATGGCTTAAAAGCTAAACACTGTCCTTGCAAAGCTTCAGAGTACTTTGTATTGGTTTCTCTAGCTTCATTGCTTTCCATTGGTGTTGCAATTGTGGGTCCACAACTGCACGTATTACAAGGACTGCACGAGGGAAGCAATCCATGGGCAGCCCACCATGCAGTTGCAGCTGCCACCGTAGCAGCAGCAATTGCTGCCAAACTAGGAGTAGCTGGCCTTGATGTAGATGAACCTTCCATATTTGCAAAAGGCCAGAATGTAGCTGCAAAGCTTGCGGCAGCATGGGCTGCTGAGTTTTGTAGTAGAGCAGATGCAATAAGACTAGAAAAAGTGGATGAGATATGGTGATGACTTTCATATTGATTACTGCACATTGGGCTGAAAGGAGGAGGATGCAAGGTAGAAGAAAATGACCGATGATGAATGAAGGAGGAAGATCTTGCCTCGTTACTCTGATGATGTTCTTTTATAGAAAAAGCACCTACATTTCCAAATAGGTTGGGTTGTCCATTACCTCGTCCGATTTGGTGAAATAAGGATTCTTCACACGAAACATTTTGAGTGTTCGTTCCATCTATTACGTGCACAGGAACATGTCTTGGGTAATTAACGGCAGCTTGCATATCATTTGCTAACAATCCACTAAAACTTTTATCCATGCTCAATTCATCAACATTTTGACATTTTACCAATTTTTCACGTGCAAATTGAGAGTTTGCTAATTTTGAGGGGTTACAAGAATGATTCCCTCTAAATGTCTGCTTTGCATCAAGGTTTTCCATATTTTTACTTCCACTAGGTTCAGCAGTTGGATAAGATTCATTTGTTGCCTCCTGGTTAACAACCTCATTCAACATCGGAACAAATTCACTAAAAGTGCATCTACTATTGGGTGCCACTAGTGACATTGTAATTTTGTTTGCTGAAGATAAGGAGGCAGAAGGAGCTTCTTGAACAACTGAAATCGCTTCGGAGCTATAATCCCTATCCTTATTTTTCTTTGCAATTTCAAGCTGGTCAACAACACATTTCTGATAAATATGAAATAAATAGGAATAATATAAATAAAAATATACTCCCTCCATCCAACTTATGTTGTCCTACTTTCCTTTTTAGTTTGTCCAACTTTTGCTGTCCTCTTTCCTTGGTTAAACTACTTTTAATCATATTTTTCCAATACTATCCATAAACTTTTTATTGGAAATGATAACCATTTTTTGGATATATAAAACTCATTACTCAATTCAACTCTCTTTCTATTTAATTTCTCTCTCTATCCACTTTCTCTTAAAATGATGAAGGGTAATTTAGAAAAAAAAAATATCTTCTTCATATGAGTGCATTTTGTAATTAGGTCAATACAAGTTGGACGGATAGAGTATCAAAGAAGCAACAAATAGAAAGAAATACAAAACCCAACTGAACTGAACTGTGTCTAATTTCCCAAACTAGTTGCGTAAACTTAATCACAAATTACAAATAATTTCAAGTGCCATGAGATAAGACTAAACATGGAAGATAACTATACCTCTGGAGAAAGTTCTTCCTTCAAGTCCAAAATGTGTTCAATGGCATGTGAAGAACACTCTGAAGCTAATAGTTTCCCATCCTTTGTTCCCACCTGTGAAGTACAAGTTCCAACACTGCTCTTTCGAGGATAAGGATTGCTTGGTTTTCTTTTAGGACGTGCAGGAGGAATGTCAATGTCAATAGACTGTCCAACCGGAACTCCTTTAACAAGAGCCTCCTTCTCCAACTATACATAGAATTAAAACATAACGATTTAATCTTGGTCTTAGATGTATAACCTAAAAAGCAGTACAAAACACTTATGACTAAGCCATACTACAAACAATCAAGAGTCAGCAGTCAGCACATGGGTTTATGCTTAGGATATGACTGGCTATTATGCACGTAGTCACCCATCTTTAGGGCCATCCCGCCATTAAGGTGGAAATAGAAGAATGAAATTGTACAATAACCTGGAAATCATGCTAACAAAGAGGGATGTAGCTCACCCAAAGTTAATAACATGCTCTCACAGAATGTAGTCCTCGCTTTTAGTTTGGAGGCCAGTATCATAATACTTTAATTAGGAATATTTGGAGAAAAATCACATAATCAAAGTTAAGCCCACCAATTCTTCTTCTAAATCCAATATAATCACCATTTCACTAAATCTACAATACATTAGGCTTTGTTGACGTACTAATGCTACCATAGTAGAGTACCAAAAACTGAAGTCCACAGCAATCAGTAAATTACGCATCAAGCCAAAGAAGTAAAATAAGCAAAAGAAAAGAAGTAAATAAAACAGCTTTTGGCATGCGAACCAAACTAATAATATTTCAGTAGTGAAACACACTATGCACACAATCAACTTAAATGTGCGGTAGACATATAGGCAAGTCGATCAAAAAAGGTTTTTAGTAATGCTGAAGAAAGTTATATACATATATGCCTATTAAACACTTGTCTTTTTTCTGGATAAGTAAACTCTTTGTGAGCATATAAATCTAGCATTTCATCCATTGCAGTTATCATTATCCCTCTAGATATTTGTTAGGAAAGGCCGAGCAATTTTAATGGCTATTAAACACTGTGATCCTTTCTCTGGGATAACGAAACCTCGTGTCAGCATAATGAACCTGCATTACATTCATTACAGTTATCATTATATGTCCAGAAGCTCGTCGGGACCGAGTAATTTATTTGGAATAAGTTGCCAGCATATAAAACTTGCATTCCATCCATTACAGTTAGTCCATTAGAAGTTTGTTGGTAAAGCCTATGCAATTTGTATGGGAATTAGACCCCATTATCTCCTTTCATCGAATAAATAAATCCTGCATTCATTGACATGGATTTGTCAATGTTTCAACACTCAGTGGAGGAATCAGCCTATATTCGATTATGGCCTTACTCATATGCAGGGCATGAGGCAATGTTCCATCCCCCCTCTGCCACTTTGATAATAAAAACAGTAACAATATAAGGATCTTAACCAATTGGGCACCTCTAACAGAAGAGCAAGTCTTGTTAGATGAGAGTGAATACGGACAATGCACATGAAAGGAATTACATAACGCAAGAAAAGATAAAAAGCAGGATGTGAAACTCAGAAAGCTCAAAAAGCTGCCAATTAGCATCACTAATACTCTTTCATTGTAAAGACTGACCTAAAAAAATATTAATATAAGTATGAGGTGAGAAGGTACCGATTGACCTTTGTAAAAAACTTCTGTGCATGACTTCTGATCTGCACTGCAGTCTTGGTTCCTATATGCTCTGTGCACCACAAGATAAACAAACAAAATGAAAAACAAAAGATACAGAACAGGTCTCAGTTCAGAGAACCTATTACTTAAGAAATAGAATATTTTATAAGATAATTATAAAACCTGGATTTCTAAACATAGTGTATTAAAATTTCAAAATCTCAAAATTTTAATCGGTTCTGAATCTGGCATTGACTATCAGCTCGAAGTTAATATGGATCAATGGGTATGCGTAGGTAAGAAAAGAGGTATGATACCTTCTATTCGCTGCCAAGCACGACCATAGAGTTTCAAGGCTTCCAGAAACCTAGCATGCTCCTCCTCTGTCCATCGCTCTCGTTGCTTGGTAATTGTATAAGGTTTCCTTGTCTAGCCATGGAACAAGGTATATTTATAGATCAATACTTAATTCAATGCACACACAAGTTAAGAATTGGTACCAAAATTTGAGAAACGAAGAAAGAGCAATAAGATTAACAAAACCTATGCTATGAATACACAAAATGACCTTAACAAACAGCTCCTCTCCAGAGGAGTAAGGGTCCATCTACCCTCAAGCAAGCAGGGCGGGCAAGGCCGCCACTTCAAATCCTCTGAGGCAAGTAAGGAATTGAGGGAAGACCTTGTCTCATTCCTCTCCCTCAAGACAAGCAATAATAGCTTAGCCGTTGTTGTAGATAGAACCTGGTAAGCTAATAGTACTACTGCAAAAGTGAAGAAAATGTAATAACAAAAATCGACAGAGATCCGTATCTGATTCCAAATACTAGAAAATGCTATAAGCATTCCAGTTTTCGCAGGGACTGATTATTATCATAAGCATTGTATAAAAAAAGGTAGGGGAAAAAAACACAAATCTTTCAATTTTCGAACAACAAAATCCACAGCGAACAAAAACATAGATCGACGGAGCTTCTTAACCCAAAACAAGTAGACAAGTAGCAGTAGTAAAAATTAAAATTCCTCAAATGAGAATCCTCACCAAAACGAACCAGACGATGATGCCATGACCTTTGAAGTGTGTAACAAACAATGAGAAGTAAAAAAGAGTTCAATCAGTGGACTAAATGGAGCTACTCATAAGCGAGAGATAGTTATTATAAGGGTGTTGATTTCTGCACACTTTCTAGCGATGTTTGCACACCTAAAAAGGATAAAGTTTCTAAATTACCCTTATTATATGCTGAATGTGTAAGTTGATAAAACTCCATTTTTTGGGTGTGCAAGCATCATGAGAAGAAATCATCTCTTTACAAAAATTAGACATATATTTGTAATGATAAATTAATAAATTGGCATGAAATTAGTAAACATGGTTTCTGATATATCCATAGTAGATTAGGACTACGGTACCATTACTGCTACATTTCTGAATAAAGCTTAATTCGTTGTTTTAAAAATATATCGCTAATCTTAATTTTGGAGTAAGTAAAGTATTTAAAAAGCACAAGGAAGCCCAAGAAATCCAGAAAGAGAAGTACCTTCATCCATGGCGAAAGAAAAGTGTTATAGCATGAAGAAGTGAATTCATAGATTTAGGCAATGAGGGATCCGCATCTGAAGAACTTTTGACCGGAAACTAGAGTATGGATAGTAATCTAGAGAGACAGAAGGGGAAAAGAGATGAAAGAGAGCAGAGAGATTGGGCGAGGCAAGCTCACTTTTTCACTATGGGAGAGAAAAATCAGAGGAAAATTGTGAGCCACAAGAATTTTATTTGTTTACCTAGAAAATTAGGAAATTGGAAACCATCAGTTTGAGGCTGGCAATACTGGAGAAAGTGGATGATGCCAAGTGGCATTGTTATAGTGGTTGATTGGTAGCCACCCACCTTTGTTGCACTTTTTCCCTTCTTTATACTCAGGCAGATTATTACTACTATATTTTAGGCCCTTGTTCTTTATCAGAATATATTGACCACAAACTCTCGCCCGAACGAAGGGAAAGAGGTCAATCCAGTCCGTAAAAGCGCCTCAAGCTATCCAAATGGGACCCACACCCACTTACGTGTATCCTCCTGATTATCATCTCACTCTCGTCCGTTCATCTTTCCGTACGGACGGCTCCGATACCAACGATTTCAGATGATGCAAATTTCTCTTTTTTTTAGTTTTTTATCGGTGTCCGGGATGGCTCCGATTCCAACTATTTCAGATAATGTAAATTTTTCTTTTTTAGTTTTTTTTATCGGTATCTAAGATTTTTATTTGTCTCGACTAATCTGATTCGAATCAGATCGGACTCATGAGTTGTGTGAAAAAACTTTTCCAATAGATTTGTTTCCTCCATCCAAGTTCGAACTCGAAACGTTGAGTTGTGTGAGAAAACTCTTCAAACGGATTTGCTTCCTCCATCCAAGGTTCGAACTCGAAACGTTTAGATAAGACAATTGAATCTTTTCTATCAATGTCAAAGTGTATTAATAAATGATAAAAATTTCACTAATACAACTAAAGCGCTAATGGAGCTTTTCGCTCTTCCAAAAAGGCACTAATTGATTTAGATAAAATAATAATTCATGTTTTAAATTTTTTTATCCAAACTTGTTTATTTTTCCTCCAAGTATCAAGGAATTTTTTATGATCTATTCTTTATTTGGCATTAAATTTAATTATTATTATTAAATTTAAATTTAATTACTCATCTTTCGTGTCTCCAGACTTTTATTAAACGTATAAATCGTCTAACAATTTTCATAACACCAATAAATAGTATCGAGCTCCACTTGTAGTTTGAATCTAATGTTACAAAATCATTAACATGCATCCTCTCTTACACTTGGAGATCAGTCCATGTGTCTATATTTTTTTACAATCCATAAATTTATTTTACATTACTTTACACAAAATAAAAAAAAAAAAAAAGAATAGCGTTCCTTAGAAAATCTAAACTATAACACAGTTAGTTGCTTTTCTCCTTTTGATCTTCTTATTTCGGGAACTATTAAATTGACAATGACTCCATTAAACAAAATGAAACAACAACTAAAAATGCAATTTCAATTCTTCTACTATCATCATCTATTTCCTATTGTCCAATTTCAGTTCTCTGGTTATTAATAACTTCTAGGGATCATACAAAAATTTGCTATTTGTGCTTTCTAGTTTATTTATTTATTTATTTATTATTATATGTTTAGTAGTTTAAAATACTACTTTTTATACAAAAATCCTTTCCTATTTTAAGAATATCTAAAATATAAGATCATGAAAATAAATTCAAAATCCTAATTGTTTAATTTTTTGTGCCATGTAAATGTCATTTTTCTTATTAGTTAAATTTTTTTTTTTTTTTTAATTTTTAAATTATGAAGGTTATGGACCTTGATAACTCTATAAATAGTGATGACTTTTGCCACGACTTACGTTGGACTTTAGGATGAATTAAATAAGTTTAATTCTTTGGAAGAAGAAGAAAATGCTCCGCATAGTAGTATCTCTCTAGATACAATTCACTCAAGACATGATTCCGAAAATTGACACGGAATTTGATACAAAAAAGTAGTGCAACAATTTCATAATGCATACGTAAAACTAATTGGCTTCAGCACTCGACGAAGTAATGCATATTTAGATAAAGATGGTAATATATTGGACATAATCTTTTGTTGCTCTTCTGAAGGATCAAAGGACAAAGATAAAAAGATATGTTCCGTGAAATATATCATCAAGATGAAACAAGGTTTGAGCGTTCAAGAGAGATGAACATTAATGTCTGTCATACTAGTAGATATTGTGTTGAAAAATTTATTACCGAACATAATCATGTATTACCAAGTCCATGTAAGATTTACTTTGTTAATATCTCAGGTTTATAAATCTTGTACAACTCACAGAAATAAAGATGGCTGAATGAATGCAGGTTATGAGTTGTTGGCTAGGCGTGTGTGGGCGGACTAAAAAATCTAAGAATAATTTTAGAAGATTACAAAAATTATTTGCGCTTTAAGCGAACGTGAAGATGAAGGTGGTGGATATTGGTGGTATACTAGAACATTGGTAGAAAATGTAGTCAGATGATCCTACTTTTTTCTCTACTATCTAAATGAATAAAGATAATTTGATAATCAATATCTTTTGGGCTAATGGGAAAATGATACTAGACTTTGCTCATTTCAATGATGTACTATGCTTCGACACAACTTACAGAAAAAATAGAGATGGTCAACCTCTTGCAATATATGTTAGTATAAATCATCATAAGCAAACTATTATTTTTGGTGTTGAATTATCATATTATGCGACTATTGATAAGTGGTTAATATTTTTATTAGAGTACCGAATAGGTAATAGCTAAAGAGAGGACAGGGGTTCGAACCCAGGAAACATCAGTGGATAATAATCAATTACTCTTAATTATTGTACACATGTGTGTGGGTTTAGATTGTCTTTCATAAGTTTATGGATAACCAACTATTGGGATTGGTTATAAATGTATCAAAAAAAAAAAAAAGGGAAGATACTTTTACTAGAGCTACGTATGGCAAAAAGTCGAGAACTATCCTTACATATCAAGATGCAACAATGTCAAATGCACTAGCTTCTCAGTGGCCAGAAACATATCATCATCTATGTGTTTGGCATATTTATCAAAATGTTACTATTCATCTCAGTGGTATATTTATGAGTTCTAAAGATTTTACAAAAGATTTAGTCAATTGTGCATATGACTATGAAGACGAAGAGGAGTTTATAAAGTATACTTCAAAAGACAATGATTGGCTAAAGTGGATATTTAATATTAAAAAAATTAGAGTTTTTTATGGACGACGAATGTTTTGTTTAGATACATGCACGTTCTAATGTAGCAAGAGCATGAATGGTATTTTATGGAGCTATGTAAGTTATAATCATGACATGCTATAATTCTTTGAACATTTCTAGAGATTGGTTGATGAACATCGATTTGAGGAAGCAAAAGTTGATTATAAAGTAAGTCAAAATAAGTCATTTGTGTCATTTCCTATCGATTTTTTGAAACATGCAGCAAGTGTTTACACACCATATGTATTTAAAATGTTCAAAATAGAGATATGCAAAGACTATCTTTTCAATATACATGTAGAAAGTGAGGTCGAGTCGATAATTGAATACAAAGTTATTCATTGTCGCAGGAATCATCATCATATGGTTACTTATGACTCAAGTGAATGTACAATATCATGTAGTTGTAAAAAATTTGATTTTTTTTGGCATTTTATGTTTATATGCTTTAAATTTCTTTTAGTAAACATTATTGTGAAGATTCCTCGCTATAATTTAGAAAGGTGGACAAAAAATACAAAATTAAGAAATAATGCCATGATGACCCAAAGGCCATGATAGGAAGTTGTTATAAGGAATTATGTCGGATATTTATTTAGTTGGGATCAAGAGTTGCAAAAGGTTACCAGACTTTTAAAATTGTGAAATGAGGTGGTCTCAATATATTGGAACAAGTAGATGCAAGCTTAGAAAATAAAGTAGTTCAAAAGCCCACTCTTCAAGCTTCACATGACAATCATAATTTGACATATGATCGGCTTGAGGTTACATATGAAAAGGCAATATGTCATATGACACCAATAAAATAATAAAATGAGTAAAAATGAAGAAGAAAATTAAATCAAGTAAGAGAATAATGAGTGGTATCTAAAAGTCCAGTAAAAAAGAAAATTTACCCAAATGACTTAGAATTTATATTGAAGCCGGTTAAACAAACTGTATACGCTCAAACTTATCAATTCATTAAGGTTAGTTATTATGTTTATTATATTCATTTAATTATTTTCTTGAATTTTGAAAAACTTGTGTGATGTTAATTTTTTCCATTTTGACTATAAAATAGGGTTTTATGCCTTCGTTACCAAGATTTAATGAGGCATGATTGTATTAAATTGCATAGTTAATAGAATATGAATATATTTTATTTCATCTTTTATATTGAACATTATTGAAAATAACAGAGTAAGTACACATAATGTAAACCTGAGTGCTTTGACTGAGATGGATTTATTATTTCCACTTTCACAATGCTCTCAGTTTTGTACTTTAATCCATAATATTTTAGCATTCATAATTTTCAAATGTAAATCTTTGATGGATTCTAGTGTCAATTCAAATTTAATAATTGATAGACCGTCAATGATTCAAGTGGTCCACACATTGATAGTTATGCAAATATTTTGTTTTAACAACCATCAAAATTTTCACAACCAGCGTAGTTCTCATAGCTATATTTTTTTTTCAGAACTTACAAACTATTATATGGTTGGATTTTTATGATTAATTAGATTCATAAAATATTTTTTCTTCTTATATTCTACCATCCATATCATATGGCAACGTCTACTTTAAATAATAATTGACAAGGTTGTGATATGCTTCAACTACTTATTGTAATCTTATTCATAAATACATGTACTAGTAAATACTATGATGCTATTATTATTAATTTTATTCTTTAAAGTGTAAACTTTTTATATTTGTATGTTTTATAGGCACAACTACCACTATAGGTATATGGAAAAAAAATAATTTTGGTATCTCAAATTCTAAAGATAGGGAAGGAAAATATCAAAGTTCAATTTGGAGCTACAAGTAACTAAAGTATGGTTATGAGGAAGAATAACTTTTTGTTTGAATTATTTTGTTAGAAGCTTGATTCATTATTTGTTGATTTTTATTTATTTATTTTACTTTATTTTGTAGTTTCATATTTATTAAAGGATGAATATTATTTGTACTAGTAAAAATATGTAACCGCATACTTTTATTAGTCAAAATGTTAATGTCAATATATTTGGAGGACCCTGTTGTGCTTTATTTGTACTACTAAACATGTTAATGTTCCACACCAAGAATTGTTCTCGCATATCAGTTGCAACACATAAAATTGACATTATAATTTGTAGGTAGTGTTCTAAAACTCGGTCTGGGAGGCCGAGTACGCGTCTTCGGAGGTCAAATGAGTCGAGTAGCTCTGAGTTAGTCAAAAACTTGAGTTGGTCACTTAGGCGCTCAAATCATCCCCATTGAGGCACTAGATTCAAAAGATGACATGAATGAACAAATGGAGAACCAATTGAAGAGTTAGTGCCGATGCAACTAGACATAAATAACCCAAAAATGGGTAACCTACATTGGTGCTAATATAGTAGGAGATGTGATAGAGACATTAATCAAGTTTTTATAACAAAATGCAGATGTATTTGCACTGTCTGCAACTGACGTGCCTAGAAATGATCCCAAGGTAATTGCCCACAATCCTAACGTGGATCTAAATAGGAGACTAGTCAAGTAGAAATAAATGAGCTTTGCAGCTAATAGGCAAGCCACCATAAATGAGGAAGTAGGAAAGCCCTTGGATGTAGAGTTTATTACTAAGATTCACTAACCAAAATGGCTTACCAACCCAGTAATGGTAAAGAAGAGCAATGACAAATGTATAGTTTTCACATATATAAATGACGCTTGCCCCAAAAATTATTTTCTATTACCGAGAATTGACTTCTTAATAGATGCTACGTCAAACCATGAGTTTCTTAATTTTATGGATGATTTTTTAATTTTTTTGGTTATAACCAAATTCAGATGTATATGCTAGACATCTCAAAGCTTCTTTATGCACATATCAAGGATTATATTATTATAGAATGATTCATTTCAGCCTAAAGAATGTCAGGGCAAGCTAATTAACAAGATTTCAGTCTTCTTAGCGTGATGCCTTTTGCTTGATCCATCGGATTTTTCTTGGTGTTTCTCGATAAAGAACCATGTGGTCTCATCGTCAATTGTTGTGCTAGTTGGCCCATCTGCTTTTCAATGTTTCTAACGGCAACCTCTGTGTACTGGATCTGCACGTTAGTGTTCTTCAGGCCTTCTTCAACTGTTTGGGCCAACTTAGTTATCATATCCTCTAAATGCGAATGAGGTTTCACCATATTCTGTGGAGGAGGAAGTTTTGCAGCTTGATTCTATCCACCCCACTGTAGATTAGGATGGTTTCTCCACCCTAGGTTGTATGTGTTTGAGTAGGGATTGTTCTGTGATTTGCAAAAATTTGAAACATAGTTAACATTGTCAGTAGCAAAAGTGTTACCGACCTAGCAATCATTGCTTGCATAATCTCTGTGACGCCCCGGTCTCCGTACACCTGCTAAACTCATAAACCGATCGTCAACTCCTCTTCAGACTTCATACTTAAAATAAATTACAACTATTTCTTAATGACTTTGCAGCAGAATTTAATTAATATTATAATTTTTCTAAGAATAAATAAAATATTTAATCATTTTGAATTTCCTCC
>JAUMHB010041451.1:0-18553 GCA_032359685.1 Pittosporum tobira
TATATATATATATATATTAACCTATTCAAAACATTACAAAGAGTATGTTAAAATAGAAAAGTTGGTGTGTTATATGAAATTGGGTGAAGTGTGATGGAAGAAAGCCAAATTCCAACTCGAAGTATTATTTATTTATTAGAAAGTGGTAAATATTTATTACTTCTTCAAAAGATAAGACAAGTTGATATTGAGAACATTTTAAAGTTGAAAACAATTATGGATTTCTTTTAGTTTTCAGATTTTTTTATTTGTAAATAATAATATTTTTAATTATAATTAAGTGAATTTGTATTATTTTTGAATTTAAAATATTTTGATATTGAATTTCAATACTGAGAAACACTTATATATTTTAAAACAAATAGTGGATTAGGAAGTGATCGATATTTCAACAAAAAGAAATGAGTGTGTCACATATAGTAATAATATAATCTTTTGATTATTTTCACAAGAATCTGAGACTCATTTATTGCAGTAATAAATGTGAAAAAATCCCAGAGAAGTATTTGCAAAATTTATAAAGGAGAATTTTTTATTTTGTGATGGGCAACCCGAATCAGTCATGGATGGCAACCCGAATAACTAATGGGCCTAATGACCCAAGTCACGGCAATTTTTGAATTTCAAAAGGTTCATAAATTGACCGCCCACGTTCCAAAATTCTCCTATTAAAAACCATAAACCCTCTCACTACTCCCCTATTCATTAATTTGAAACCAATTTTGAGCTACAAAGAGAGAAACAGAAAATGGTGGCTAGAAAGGAAGACACGACAACGTACGAGGAAAGCCGCCGGAAGAGATTAGAAGAGAACAAGAAGAGGATGGAGGAGCTCAATCTCAACAAACTTGCCCAATCGCTCCGCACCACCGCCTCTTCTCCGGTAACTCAAGCTGCATTGTTCTGTTGAATTTAATGTGAATGAAACTATGTTATTTTATTTTATTTTTTAATTTATTTTAAAACTATGTTGTTTTTTGATGTTATAGATGAAGAAGATGAAGCCGCGAGCACCACGCCAGCCACTAGATCTCGCAACAGTTCGGAGGTCCAGTCGTGTTGCAGACAAGCCACCCCCTAGCTACAGAGAGGTCATCTCTCTCTCTCTCTCTGTCTGTATCTGTCTATCGTCAAAATTCAAAATTATTAGTTACTACTAAGTCACATTTTTAAATTTACGAATTTTAATATTCATTTTTATACAATATTGACCATAGATATAAGATTAAAATATAATCTAAATCTTTTATCTTGCACTTAGAATAAAAAAATTTGGCAAATTGAACCCCAAAATTCAAATTGTCATATTTCCTCAATTGACTTGCTATCTTAACGTGCTTGCTTCTAATTTGTAAAACATTTAACCACATAAGGAAATTCGCAAATTAATTGACCGCAAACGCGATTACACTAATTTCTTATGATAATTTCAAGTAAAATTAATTACGAAATATTATACAGTAATTTCACTCTAATTAATATATATTACAAATTCCGAAGTTCACACAAAATATTTTTAGAACTTGAATCTTCAGGTGACTGAAGAGTGCAAAAACAGTCATAAGAACACACATGACTAAAAATTAGGGGCAGTTCAATCTTTTAAGGATAAAAGAGACAATTAACACTAATTTATTAACCCAAATGCCCTTATTGTATACATACTTGTGAACTCTGTTGTAATTGTTATATATTAAAGAAATAATTTCTCCGTTTCAGATTAATTGCAACATTTTTTTCTTTTAGCTGTCTCATAAGTATTGTAATATTTTTATTTAGGAAAGTTCGATAAAGTAAATTGTAATTTATTTTTATTGAATCAAATATGACCACAACTTTACTCACTACCTCAATCTTATAGTCTACTACGTCAATAACTACTCCACTATCTCTACCTATATTATTATAAGGACAATTTAAATAATTATTTCTCAAATAAACATATTTCTTAAAATCTATAAAAAGTTAAATGATGCAATTAATCTGGAGCGGAGGGGTAATAAGAATAAATCTTCTGGTTCATGATTGTTATACGCGGATGGTACACTAATATGTAAAGGCTCAGAAATGCCCAGAAAGCCATTCAGGACGAATCATATTTGCAATCCGGTTTAACCTCTAAAAAAACTTGAACTTTAAGTTACTGAACTTTATTTTTTAGGGTTCATCCTCTAAAAAATTAAAAGATGATAAATTTAAAGTGTATTAAAACCTAAATATAATGATTGCTAAGTGATGATGTCATCTTATGTCTGCACATGAGCACACTTGTAGATTTTGAGTATCAAATCGTATAAATTATAACATAATTTTAACCTATAATATTGTTGAACCAATGATATGAAATGAATTTGATGTACTTGCTCCGATCCGAATTAATTTTCTTCGAATTCCTGCAAGCTCGTAAAATCACAAGAACTAAATATATATGTATATGTATATATCATTTCAAGAGATGATTTCTACAAGTGATTAGCTTGCTCTCATCAGCTAGATTGAATTTTTTTGCATGCCTCACATGTAACATACCTTGAGGATTTTATAGTGAAGCCTAAGACCAATGGTATACCAAATTTCAATCATTTCAATTCACATTACAATGAACCTAATTTAATGAAATAAGTAATTAATAGATTCAAGTAATCTTGCAAACATAAAAGGATGAATATGAGTATCCATTCATCTTGCACTTCCATCTCTACATGGGTATTAAGTGGTCATTATTCCTTGTACTGGAATGTCTTGACCAAATTCATTTAATGTACTCATTACAAATATAATGGCATAATAAAATATTTTCTTTTTAAAACCATAAAAAATCCAACAAATTTCTACTTGGTTTTAAAATTCAAAACAATGCCATAATATTGTGCTTAACCTCAAAATTAAAAAATGAATATTAATGTTGTTGACTTAAGTCTACAAAATATATATTTTTCACAATTAAGACTGATAAACAATAAATAAAGAAAGTCATATCCAAAAGGTCCGCTGTCCATAACATACTCAGAACTTAGGAACCCAAAGCAAGGTTTCCTCCCAGCTTGAGTATTAGCTACTAAGAACCTGCGTCCTAAGAAATTCATAGGCTTGAAAAAATTTGAGAAACAACGTTTTCCCTATTAAGGCATTTCTGTATACACCTCGCAAGTGTATACCTAATAGGGTAATTGTTTTCAGGGTAAAACAAAAAATCATATATCCAAAAGGTTCACTGTTCATAACATACTTAGAACCTAGAAAGCCAAAGCAAGAATTCCTCCCAACTTGAGTATTAGCCACTAAGAAGTTGTGCGCTATGCAATTCATAGGTCTGAACAAATTTGAAAAACAACGTTCCTCATATTGAGGTCTTTCTGTATACACCCCGCAAGTGTATACCCAATAGGGTAGTTGTTTTCAGGGCAAATTTGTCATAAAACCAACAATATAATTACTAGTCATAAAACAAATATACTACCATATATTCAATTATCAACTTTGTAGAAATTACAATAATATCATCAAAACATGGCCAAACCCTTATTCCGAACATAACAATTGAATATATAGGAAAAATATCAGTTGAAGGGATCTTCTAAGTTATCCTTCAATGTCACTTATTCGACAAAGACTTCCTATTATTGAGTATATCCCTTATTTAGTGGCGATAACTGAATCGTTATCAGGATAAATTATTCAACACAATATATAACTCATAGATGTTTTAGAGATTTCTTGAGATACATGAGTTCATATGCAGTCAAAACCATAGATACACTCGACTTGGATGGTAGACATTATAATATGCCTTATTTTTACGCTTCTATATAATTGGCAACACATCACAGAGACATATTGTATTCAGAGTTAGTATAACTCGAATGCCTCATAAATCAATTATAAGATTTAACTATTTTCATATCCTATAATCCTTCTCACTTTATCTAGTGAAATTTATCAAATTTTGATAAATATATGCCAAATTTTAACAGAAACAAAAGATTTAGCAACAAACACATAAGAAAATTTTGACTCGCCAAGATCCAATAATTTGAAGATAATTTAAGACAACATTTTGTTACTTATCTTCTTGGTTAAATGATAATGAACCATTCCTCTAAACAATAATCCCTATAGTTCATCAAGACCCAATGTATCAAATATTTGTAGTAGCCAACTTCCATGTCTATATAAAAAGAAATTCAAATTACTTCTAGTATGTCATAATACCAAAATAAGAAAATTGAATTTTGATTCCTACTATCTTTATGTAAACACAATACTATATCTTAATATAATTGTATAAAATTTGACATTCCAGTAGTATAAAAGCTTGTTTGTCAAATTTACACATTCTATTATTATTCCCACTATTAACCTTTTTAGATGATCTCTGTAAATAATTAACCTTTAAGAGTGGTCTTATACCTAGTTTTCATATTATCACTTTTATCCAATGTGGGTTTAGTAAATGTTGCATCAACATAAATTATGTTCTTATAGCCATAAAAATTCTAAGAGCATGTCAACCCCTTACTTTTAATAAATGTAATTTATTTTATCTAAAACTTTAGGTATAAGATATCGGACAAATAAAATTCACCACACAGAAAAAATCAATAATGACATTCAAATGAAAACTATCATATATAATTCATTTATCTAATGGGAATAATGAATATTATAATAAAATATATATAATAAAAATCTCATATAATGAAATTCACGTATCCGATGGGGATTAATGAATATCACTATAAAAACACATAAAATAAAGTCTCATATAATGAAATTCATGTACCCGATGAGAATTAATAAATATCACTATAAAAATACATAATTTTTTTTTTCTCTTATAATGAAATTCACGTACTCGATGGAAATTAATGAATATCATTATAAAAACACATAAAATAAATATTTTATCTAATGAAATTCATGTACCCGATGGAGATTAATGAATATCATTAACTAAAGGAAAAAAATTTCGTATTACTCGTTGAAAATTTTACACAAAATAATATATATAAATCACAAATTATACAATTTGCATTACGCGATGGGAATTTTGCAAATTGTATATTATATGCACATATAAAATTAAATATATTTTAAATTTCACAACATGTCAATCATAAAAGCAATCAATCTACATAAGATATCCATGTTGCCATAGCTAAAAAATTAATCCAACTATGATCTTTAGTGCTCCCTCCATTCCTCTTTATCTCCAAATAATACGTATGAGTTTTTTCCTTTCAAGTAGTAAGATACACCACGTATGAATGAGAATTATGGTATATCTAATTAAGTTTAAATAAGATAGTAGTGCAACATACAACCAAAATAGCAAATGTCTAATCATTTGTATTTGTTAGACTTTGAGTATCAAATCATATAAATTATACCATAATTTTAATCTGTAATATTGTTGAACCAATGGTATGAAATGGATTTGATGTACTTGCTCCGATCCGGATTGATTTCTTTCGAATTCCTGCAAGCTCGTAAAATCACAAGAACCAAATATATATGTATATGTGTATATCATTTCAAGAGAGAATTTCTATAAGTGATTAATTTGCTCCCATCAGCCAGACTGGGTTTTTTTGCATGCCTCATATGTAATATACCTTGAGGATTTTATAGTGAAGCCTAAGACCTATGGCATACTAAATTCCAATCCTTTTAATTCACATTACAATGAACCTAATTTAATGAAATAAGTAATTAATAGGTTCATGTAATCTTGCAAACATAAAAGGATGAATATGAGTATCCATTCATCTTGCACTCTCACCTCTACAGGGGTATTAAGTGGCCATTATTCCCTGTACTGGAATGTCTTAACCAAATTCATTTAATATATTCATTACAAATATTATGGCATAATAAAATATTTTCTTTTTAAAACCATAAAAAATCCAACACACACTGCTTAACCCAACTCATCATTTTGTGCTTAAATTTTCCACATTTAGCCCTATAATTAACTTAATTGTTTGCTTAATAGTAGAGAATTTAGGCATAAGAGGATGAGTTGGGCTAGGTGGAGGGTCCCATGTGCGGAAATAGCAGTTTCTTATGATGCTGTGTAATTTTATGCTACTAAAAATGAAATTTTAATTTTGAAAAATGTAACTCGTTTTGTGGAATAGATGGAGTATCATCTTAAAGCTACATTTTTTCACCCCATATCGGTATTCTCTTTCTTGTGCTTTGAAGTTTCTAGATGGTTTAATAGCAATTATATTTGAAAGTTGTAAACCATTAGCCCTTATTTTTCACACTGAATTTTATGAAACTAAGCTAGCAATTGTTTTTAATTTGCATAAAATTTAAAACATAATTTTATCGTAGTATTTTCCACATTTCAAGGCTGTATTTATGAATCTTGTTATAGTTTGCAGATTCAGCTAAGTAGATTAAACTGTTATTACACTAATTGTTGTTTTTAGAATGTAGTAGCAATCTGTTAATGGACTATTCCAGCTGCCAATTTAAGCAAGATTATTTGACATATCACTGGAAATGTGTAGTGGAAGATCGGTAACTCATCAAAAACTTGAATTATGAAAACTTTTTACAAAAGATGTCACTTAACAATTCTACAAGCGGAGGTTCAATTGATTAATGACCTCCACCCATGGCCCCTGCACCCAGTCATATTTCAGACTCGCCCTGACTCTTCATTTAGGCGTGATTATTGGAATTTGGCGCAGCTGAGTGTCATCAACTAATCATCTAACTGAATAGTTGGCTAACAATTTATATTTGGGCACATATCTTCATTGGAGTTTATTTACTCGATATGGTAAGTGTATTATGGTGAGTGAATGAATACATAAAAGTTTAGATGACTGTTTGTCGGATATAACTTTTCAACTCCTGTTTTCCTTTTTTCCCCTTTTAACCTATCTGCTTATTGGTATTTAGAACATGGGTTGAAAAATTATAGCAATGGTTTCCTGTTTATTTATCCTTATGCTGTTGAATATGACTGCCACAATTTTTGTGGTGTTTGTGTTTAGTAAGTTGTAAGTGAATTACATCAGAAATTTGAGAATTAGAAAATCCCTTTTGATATTCTGTTGTTTGGATTGTTTCAACTAGCTTAAAGGTAGGGAAAGTGGAAAGGTATTTCCACAAGCTTCTCCTCAGATAAACTGTTCTATGTAGGTCCTACATGTGTGATGGAACCTTGTGCATAGTTATTAAGATGCGAGGGACACCCAAGGTTCAGGCGCGAGGTGCACACTTTATTGAAAGGTGGCACATAATGTACAAATGCAAATATAAATTCTTAACCAATGAAATTGGACAATTTTTGTAACACTTGTGTACAAATGTAAAAGGCTACAATTTCTTTTAACCATACGGTCAACCATTCACATACACGTACAATTTGAAAGGAACTCATTTTTTAAAGGCATATAAAGTCATAAACTAAAGCCACAAGTCAAGAAAAATGTCTACTTAGACTTGATATTGAGTTCGAAGATCTGTTAACCCTACTACTTGTCCCATTTCTAAAGAAACTATCGCCTAGGCACACCTCATATTCCCTTGCACATTGGGCTTAACCTCAAAAAGACGGCGTCTTTGTTACCTAGGGTGTGCATTAGCAAAATGAGATGCAAAGTCTGAGCCTCGCCTCGCCTTGAGCCTAGGCACATGCTTAGGCATGCCTTTAATAACTATAGCTCTATGGAAATATCAAACCCATAATAGCTAGTATTAATAAATTAATCTCATTGACAAATAGGGACATAGGCCTTGGATTGTGTAGTATTGCCTGGACATAGTGCACTAACCCATAACCTTTTTGTTCTTGACAGGTTCCAATTGAACCTTTTGGGAGGCCTAGGAGGTTCACATATTACTGCAATTCACTTTGTTTTTAATTACTCTTATTCCAACAAAAGAGTTCCATTTGTCAATTTTTTTTCCAGAAAGAAGTGTTGCATTTTTATTGATTGTAGAATAAAATGGCACTATATCCTCAAGTATAACATTATAATTTTTTTTAATCATGGTACCACAATTATACTAATCATTCAAGTGTTAAGGGTAAACATTTAAGAAAAATATATCCTCAACATTTGCAAAATTTTGAAATGGGACTCATTTTTGTGGATGAAGGGAGTAAATGTGGTAATTTTCTTCTGGTTGCTTATATGCCTTCTAATGTTCAGTTATGGAGCTAAAAGGAATCTATTGAATCGAATATATGCCTCCGACAAAGATAGGCAGCTTTCTTTAGAGAGGGCACAAGAACTTCAATCAGGTTTAGACCCTGAGTTCCCAAGCTTTGTAAAGCCAATGCTTCAATCTCATGTTAGCGGTGGATTTTGGCTGGTAAATCCCATTGCTTTGATTTGTTATTGACTTTCAATATGTTGAACATTTTCCTCCTGATTTTATATTGAGGATTTTGTTTGTTATATTTTTATTGCTCCATCTTCAATAGGGCCTCCCTCACCATTTCTGCAAGAGCCACCTTCCGAAATATGATGAATGGATTACTTTAGTTGATAAAGATGGATATGAGTTGCCTGCAAAATACCTTGATCGAAAAGCAGGGCTGAGTGGAGGGTGGAAAGGGTTTGCTGTTGAGCATGAGTTAGCTGACGGTGATGCGTTGGTTTTCCAACTAATCAGGCCTAGTAAGTTTCAGGTAATTTTTCATGAATTTAACTTTTATATTTGCTTGATGCATTGTATGCAGTTGCCAAGTTCTAATTGGATATGTAGGAGCTTTTATTAAGTTTTTTACTTGGTAAACAGCAAAAATAACTTGATGAGAGATTACAATACGAGAAGTAAAAGGACATTGATTTCCTGGACAAATCCTGAAATTCAGCATATTATATTAAAATCTCCGGGTTCTTCAAGAAATCTGCACTTATAATGCAATCAGTCCTTTGGAGTACTGCACCAAAAAAATAAAAATAAAGAAACTTTTATCCATAAGCAAAAAAGATACTACCAACGAGCTATAGCTCAAGTGGCTCCTCCTCTCATCCTCTAATAGAGAGATTAGAGTTTGAATATTTGAATCCCATATGCAACTTAATAGCAAGAATATTAGCTTGTTAAAGATATCTTTAATGGCCTGGAGTGGCTTGCTCTTATAGGTTCGAGGTCAGGTTTTATGCCCCTCTCACCCTTTAACAATAGCTATTTCTTTTCTTAGAAAACAAAAGAAAAAAAGATACATACGCAACAACTTTTGAACAACTTATGACCTGGAGCCAATATTGCTAAAAAAATGATGGTTCCTTTTAAAATATTGTAAATTTAGAAATGTCATAAATTTAAAAATCATATTGAAAAACTTTTGACAACTACTACAGGATCCTCTTTCATGATATGTGTCCTGTTCATAGGACTTAAGATACTTGTCGAGTGATAGAGGTCATGAATTTATTCTTCTTTCTTTCCTACTCATAACTTCTTGATTGATTTGTGTTCCACTTCTAGGTTTATATTGTAAGGGTGAATGGAGATGAAGAAATCACAGATGCTCCAGTTGTCACACAACCAAACAGCAAAGTTAAGCGAACAAGAGCAAGTAAGTATGCTACTCGGTTTACTGATCACTTCTTGGAAAGGTGACGCCATGTTTATATTATTGTTGAATCCCTACTCAGTATATACGGTACGCTTTTAAAACAGATGGTGATTAATAATAGTAGATCAAATTTTAGAACTTGATTTTAGCTTTTCAGGTGAAGACAAGAATGATGGACTGTTATTTTAAATTATTGTTAGAGTCAGAATGAGACATATTTTTCAATTTTTTATGTTTCACAAGACCAGAGTTCCTTTTCATTGCTGGTAGTAAATTTGACATGAAGTCTTAAAATTAGATATCATAATTTTACTCTCGTGCCATCACAATTGATATCTATGGGTAACGTGTGATAAAAATGTTAGTTTAAAGTTTATAGATCTCATAAATGAGACTTAATTTGTGGGACGGACGCTTATCTCATGTTAATATCTCTTTTAAATGTACCTTACTAAGTTAGCTGCAATATTATTTTTCTTCAGTTTTGAAGAGTTAACAATACATTGCTCCTCTTTATCATATTTTGTTTTGGCAGGTAAAAAGTAGCGGAACACTCTGGCTGAGCTTTCATCAAGATATATGATATTAAGCTGTCTCTGCATAAACGTCAAATTAATTAGTAATTAGAATATTAGGTAACCCAAGTTATTTTGCTATATCTTTTGAATCGAAACCTTGGATATTTCACAATAACATGTTGTAATTATTATGAAATCTGAAAGTACTATTAGGTGAATTTGGATATCAGAATGTTTAGCAATGTTCATTATTGTTCATATTTGATCGTCTTATTTTTGAAATAATTGTTTCATAAGTATAAATATTTTATGCTTACAATTTACCCTCGATTAATAATTTCTTGTTACATGCCCCCAAATATCCAATATAAGAGGTTGAATATTGCTTAACTATTACATGACCCTTATGTAGCACCATACCACATTTTCTTTTTTAATAAAATAAATAAAAAATAGAGAAGAAAAAAAATCCCGTGGGGAGTGGCCTGTACGGGTTGAAAAGTACAAGTTGCCTTCAATCGAAAGTGGCAAATGAGGAAAACAGTTATTCTTTCTCTAAGTCAAAGCACTTGGTAATGAAGTGATTTGCATCTGTAGCATAAGGGCGCCACTAAAAGTCATTGGGCTCTACTGATTTAATAATCATCCTCACATTTTTCCTAAACTATATATGGATGCAAATCACTTCATTCCCAAGCGTTTTTACTTAAAAAAAGAAGAAGAAATATTTTGTTCTAGTAGTGTTGGAGATCAGTTTTCATTTGTTTGTTGTATGAGGCCTAGTGAGCTATTAGGGTTAGATGGTGTGATCGAGTAATACTTTCTCCAAATGGTGGTTAGAAAATTTGGGATGGATCAAAATCACCCTAGATATGTATTAAGAGATAATAGAAATTGATAGGAAACTGACCCTAATTAGGGTTAGGTCAACAATTTTAACTCTAATAAGGGTTCCAAAACACAATATACATGGATTAAACGATAATGTTGGTCGCTCGGAAATGCTGACATCATTAACACCATCACAATACCCTCAAAGAATTTACTCGGGTGATCGGTCATAGTCATGCGCTTAGCCACCCGACTAGGCTATACAAATCATTGACTCTTGGGCGACCGGTCGTGCACTATGAACACGGATCCTGCAGCACCCACGGCTACTCTTCATTACTTGAACTTGACCATAAGGAAACTTTGTGGTCCATTATATAAATATTGGGCCCAACAAGCATCCAGTCGGTCCAACATACGTTTAGTTGGCCAAACAGGCCCAACAAGGCATGTCCCCTCAAATGCGACCCACAACTACTGCATTCTCGACCTCTGTACCCGAGCTAAACGCCTATAAATACTCCCTCATTACTCTTGAATTCTTATATGTACTCCCTAGATTTGCAACACAACGGCACCTAGTTGAAGTAGTGCAAAGCTTTCGAACTCAAACCTTGAGCTACACCACAATATCATTATAGTTAATATATTCCCCAATACTATCTTTATTATATGTGCCACAAAGATAACAATTTGTTTTTGAGTGTAACAAACCTTGAGCCCCAGCTAATTATATTATGGCTCCGCCATTGGAGTATCTCATCCCGCTTTCTCTATGTTTACACCATTCTAAGTGCTTTTGCTGGTAGAATTGGCCAAGGAAGTCAAATGTAATATGCAAAAACAAAATGGTCAGACAAGAAATTAGTTACGAGAGACATAGTTAAGAGTCATCACCCTTTACATAACACACACACAAAGATATAAAAGTATGACTCCATAATTGTGCTCGATGCCATAGACGAGCTTATATGTATTTTCTTATTCACAATTTTATAATAAAGATAAAATAGTTCTATGATAAGAGATTAATAACCATTCGCAACAATATTAATAATATTGTTGTTAGAGAATATTAATATTCTAGTATTTGTGATATTAATATTTTAGTATTTATGGTATTAGCATTTGTGGTATTAATATTCTAATATTTATGGTATCAATATTAATTAATTTCCAATATAGAATTGAATTATGTACTTGACCCGTAAGCTATCCTAACTTAGTCCATAAGTTAAGTATATCTATATAAGGCCTCATATGTACTCTTAATTCTTAAGTCATATTAATATAATTTTGTTCTTCTATTGTTTAATATATAACTTCCTCTTATATTGATTTTGTTGTTTATATTTTTAAATAAATTCTAATAACTATTACCACATACGGAGTATATATAATCACCATATGAACCCGTATCATGGGGTGTATTTGTATTGATGTGATTCCCCAAAATTGTTTTTGGTGATTTAATTTGCAGAAAATTAGGGCCTCCATTGATAAAGCTCAAAGCCTTTCAAATAATAATTCTCATTAATATTTTATTTAAGATCGTCAAATAAACTTGGGCTATTATTTGGGTGCATTATTCTAAGTAGGTCATTATCTATAACGTAAAATAATTGTCGTTGTCAATAGTAGACTAAGGGTTTGTTTGGTACAGTTTATTTCAGAATAAATTAAAATTTATTTATTAATTATTTTTTTAACTTAAAAAAATACTTATTGACTAATTTTTTAAAATAAGTTGATATTAATGTTATAATTAACCTATAAAATCTTTAAATTAATAAAAAACAATTTTAATATAATTCTTTTAAAAATAAGTTATAATCACTTTGAAAAAGTTGAACCAAATGTGCACTAATTATTGTAAATAATCATCAATAAGTTTTAGAACTTGTAGGAAATAACATACCCCCTCTGCTACAAAAATGATGAGTCGGGGCTCATTATTTTAAAACGAAGGGAATATATTTTTGTAAATGAAGAGTTTGTTTAGTTTTTAATTTTTTTTTCACCTTTTGTATAGAAAAAAAATATGGATAATATACATGTTTATGAGCCGGGGCTCATTATTTTAAAACGAAGGGAATATATTTTTGTAAATGAAGAGTTTGTTTAGTTTTTAATTTTTTTTTCACTTTTTGTATAGAAAAAAAATATGGATAATATACATGTTTATATTTATTATTTTTATTTATATATATATACATAAATATGAATAAACTAAAATCAAATGGCTTGGGGATCGAAGTGCTTAAGAAAAAGCCTAGGCCGCGTAGCAAGTCGTCCAATCTTATCACCTAGCTCTGCCAAAAAAAATTTAAAACATCAATTTTAGTGTGAATTTCATCTCTCCTGCTAATGCAAGACTTGTCACGCATACTACCAGTTACTCTTCACCTGCAAACATTTTATAATTAATTGAATTTTCCTAAATTCTTTATCATCATACTAATTTATCATCATACCCCTCATTATTGTGACTTGTATATTATACAAAAGGCCACACTACCCAACTCCTATAACAGATCTATAACATGAGAAAGTATACAAAATTATCATGTTGTCTTTTTTTTTTTTTTTTTTAATCCGGTAGCTATTTGTTTTTGACTAAATCCGAAATTAAGTTACTATTGGACCTACAAAAGGGAAACTTTCTCAATTCCGTTTTCTCCATTTACAAGACTTGAATTCAAGAATTTGCTTAAAGAGCACCAAATTACTTTTACTCGGCTCAACGAGCGCTGAATCTTATAGAAGTTTTTTAATTTTTTGAGTGCAAAGGAGGGATGAACCAGAGCAACACAATCTCAAAGGATCATGGCAACAATGTTGCTACCTCTTGCAATATCACGTTGTGCATTTAAGTCATTTGGAAATAATTTTATCCGCCGTTCTATAAAAATTTGCATTTCATAACGACCCGTCTGGCTCATCTACCGCATGGACTTGACCAACATCACGTGCCTTTTGGGGGGCCAAGCCCCTTCTGTTAGTCGACATTTCAATTCAAGAAATGATTGAAAGAAGCTTTAATTGATAGTACAACGTCTATTTGAGCTAGTTTTAAATTTGAAGGGACAAAAACCATTATGTTTACAAACGAAGTTCATAACATCAATAATCTTCAAAATACAACGAAATTCATTTATCCTTGTCCGATCCTCTCACACAACATGTCTTTTGTGAGTCAGAAGTTCTAACTCCAAAGATTTAGAACTCAAGATACAATATCAATAAATTCACACTTTAATTTGTGATAATTACACAAAAATAACTATCTGCAGTAACAATTAACCCCACACAAAACTTGGCAGATCATCAACAAAAGCTTTTAAGACACTTTTCCTGGACAAAAGATATGAGGATTCATCACCACTATACCACTGAATATGACATTTCACATCCATTATCTGCATGAACAATGATCAACACAAACACAACACAAGCCGAATCTAGAAGGGTTGGTGAAAATGTTGTCAAAAGCGATAATACAACTAAAGCTAAAGCTAAACATGAGTCAAAATTCATTACACACGATAAATTCCAGATGGGCCATAAAAAAACGCAAATATTAGAAAAACAGGAATACCAAAAGACAATATGACAAACATGTTCTACATCTCCAACATCGTAATTGGCTGATCAAATCTACCTCACTGTAACGATGTCATCAATCTTCAAAATCATCCGCACACACTCCGTAGCCAGCGAGATTGCACTAGTGCTCACGAGCAGGGGCTGCACCACATTCTCCTTCCAGATATCAGTAATTTGCCCCTTCCTCACATTAATCCCGGCATTGGTCTCACCCTGGGCATGCCTATTCCGAAGCTCTGTCACAATAGCAATCGGATTTAAACCCGCATTCTCAGCCAATGTATACGGAATAACTTCCAATGCCTCCGCAAATGACTTAACACAGTAACCTTCCATTCCCTGCAAGACCTTGGCCCAAGCACCCAATTGCCTCGAAAGCTCAATCTCAGGAGCCCCACCTCCAGCAATCAAGAACTTCTTGTTCACCAAACACCTCACAACACACAAGGCATCGTGCAAGCTCCGCTCTGCCTCGTCAAGAACCAACTGATTCGACCCACGAACCAACACAGTGGTAGTTCTACCCATATCCTTAATCCCGGTAATCTTCACAATCTTCCCATCTCCAAGAGATGCCTCTTCAACCAAATCAGCAAACCCTAACTTCTCCGCACGGAAATGCTCGATATTCGCAATTGGTAAACAATTCAATGTTTTGGTAATAAACTCAATTTCATCCCTCTCCACATCCTTAATGACCAAAATCTTAGCCTTGGCCAAGTAGTGCAAGGACAGATCTGTAACAGCGTCCCTCAAAATACTCTTCTGAATCAACAGCACATTACATCCAGTTGCCTTAATCTTCTTTATCATACCTAATATGTAATTCCTCTCCTCTTTCAATATCCTATCCATCTGGGTATAATCAGAAACCACAATAGACTGCTCAATATCAGTTTTCGGAGGAGAAATCTGAAACTGAATAACAGCTATTTTAGCATTCTCCACACGCGTTGGGCCCCCAGCAGAATGACTCACTTTTTTATCAAAAACCAAACCTTTAACCAACTCAGTATCATCGACCGTACCCCCAAGCTTCTTAACAATCCTAACATCGCGCAGATCAACCAAATCAGGTTTTACCGGATCAACTACAGATAAAACTGCTTCAACAGCTAGTGGGGCTAGAAGACTAGAATACTGAGACACTACTTTGCTGTTTAACGAAGTGCTAGCAGACTTTACCAAGGATTCACGATCGGACAGTTCTACTGAGACAGCCATTGCAGTTAAAATATCAATTGATTTAAGTTGGACTTTGTGGAGCGCATCAGAGATGACAGTAGGGTGCACACCTGAGGAGAGTAGAGACATTAACTGCTTGAGGTATGAAACCGAAATACATTCAATAGTTACTAGTAAGTTAGTAACTATCGCTCCTTTCCAAAATAAGAGAGTAAATTTAAATCATTATAACTAATTGACCAAAACTTAGAATTTAAATTTAACATCAGTGACATCATACTCCCTAGCGAAGATACATCTCTCAACTGACAATTTTAAAGGAAATATATATTTTACAAACATAGTCCTAAGATTAACTACAAAAATAGTAATAATGGCATCATAGCAGTCAATCTACTTAAAGATGGTACCCAATGCACAAGGCTTCCACAAATGGCGAGGGTCATATGTACCTCTTGTTATAACATATTGGGAACTTGTAGCATTATGGTCTAATTTAAAACTGAAAATGTATCTCACAATTTGGAACGTAGGAGTACCCACAAAATAATAATAAGTCACTCAATATTCACAACTGCACAACGTCCCCTGCTCCCCCTGTTGCAAATAATAAGTCAAATTCCCAGTTTTTGTTGCACAAAGTAATTCCTTTTTAAATGGCGGTAGTATAAAATAGGAGAAAAGGGTAAGCAGATACAATAGTGTAATACACCTCCTCTCTAATAGGCAAAAGGATCGTACTAGATACACCATGATGTATCTGGTGGTTTCATAAAATAGCAACTCAATATCCTTGAAAAGCACAATTTCAATGTCATGCCAGCACTAAGTGGTAATTATATGTAGCGAATAAAAATACTAAATTGAATAGAAAAGGGCAATTTTGTCAATACCAGAGGATAGCAGAGAAAGGCACTGCTTGAGCAGCGCACCAGCGATTACGACGACAGTGGTGGTTCCATCACCAGCAACGATGTCTTGGGACTTGGAGAGCTCGACGAGGAACTTGGCGGCGGGCTGGAGGACTTCCATCTTGTGGAGGATGGTAGCGCCGTCGTTGGTGATGATGACTTCGCCGGAGGCGGTAGAGATCATCTTGTCCATGCCTTTGGGGCCGAGAGATGTGCGGACGGCATCGGCGACGGATCTGGCTGAGGCGATGTTGGCCATACGGATGTCGTCCTTGCGCTTGTTGTCGACATAGCTTTCCGTCTTTGAGGAGGTGGACGGGCCGGCTAGGGTTGATACGGCTGCCATTGGTGGAGTAAGAGTGACAGAGAGAAGGGTAAGAGTGTGTGAAATGATATAAATAGAAAACCCTAGATTTTGAATGCGTGAGATCGAGGAAGGGGTGCTTTGCGAATGTTCGAGGGTTTTAGATCTGTACTACCTGTTTGATTTAAATGATTTTCAGAATTTATTTTTAAAAATTTATTGTTTTAAAATTAATTTTAAAAAATAATTAAATTTTTTTTATATCTTGAGTATAATAATATTATTAATTTATTTTAAAAAATTAATTAATAAATATTTTATTATTTTTAAAAATTATAATTAATAAATAAATTATAAATTATTTTAAAATAAATTGTACCAAATAAATCTTAATAAAAAAGAAAAAAAAGAAACAGAGGATTGATCGGGGGAGGGTATATCCGTCAGTTCATACCTAAAATTGTGAGGCAAAATTCTAAAATGGTGTCTCTACTTTTAGTTAGATTTTATTTTAGTTCACAAACTCTTTTTTTATCAACATAATCCTTATACTATGACACCCACAGGAACATGTTGATGTAAAACAAAATAAGGTTAGTAATGACTTCAAATCTCTTCTATTTTGTCATATTTTAATCACTTAATTAATTTTACAATGTAACAAATCAACAAGTTTCATTCATTAATTTAAAAAATTAGAGTAAAATAATATCTAATAATATAATACAATGATCATATTAATATAAAAAAATATAATGAGTCTACAAAACGTAAAACATGAACTATTTTGGTGGTACTTTTCTTAAAAGTGGAATTGCAGCTAAACTTAAAATACTTTGCCCCAAAAAAAAAAAAAGGATTTGAAATTTGCATTTTATAATGGGAGTTGTTCATTTATTTTAGGGATAATTACGCCAATAGTCCACAAACAAATGATGTTTTTCACTCTTAGTCCCTTAATTAAAAAATCGCACATTTGGTCAAAGAACTTTTAGATTGTGTTGAAAACTAAATTTACGATTACTTTCTTGAAAACTGTGAACTCTAAATCAAGATTTTGTTGGCGCATTGTTAAGGGGAGTTTGCCTCTGGAGGCGAGTTCGGAAGCTGATGACTTTGGTCCTAAGCTTTTGTTCTTGGATCTAAGGGGGTAGTTTTGGGTTTCTAATATTGACGGACGATGATGGTGTGTTTTTTATGATGAACAAACAGATGATGGTCGTTGCTACAATTGACGATGGGTTAAAATCAATGGGAATAAATTTGTGAAGTGGGGTTGGCGGTGGTCTATTAAGGAGATGGGAAGGTTGACTTGTGGATATAGCTATAAATATTTAGAGAGAAAGGAATTCAGATTTAAAAAATAAAAATAAAAATTTGAAGCACAGAGAATAAACTCAATTGCTTTTAATTAGTACATTTAACTAATCACTCTTTCTGCTACATCAATTGGCATCAGAGCAAGGTAATTATACCTAGATAGTATATTTGCTATTTTGTATGGAACCAGCTCCTAGGTCAGTCTCATATATGTGTATATATATATATATATACACATACATGCATACACATATATGAGACTGACCTAGGAGCTGGTTCCATACAAAATAGCAAACATACTATCTAGGTATAATATATATAC
>JAUMHB010041473.1:0-18551 GCA_032359685.1 Pittosporum tobira
TCCGCAGCTGAGTTCTTAACCTTCTTCGTTCGAATCTTCTTTCTCTTCTCCGTTTCCACCGATCCGTTCTTCGACTCCTAATTTCTTTTCTCTTTTCTTTGCGGCTGTACATGTAATTTAGGGTTACCTTTACCCTTATATTTTGCTTATATTATAATTATTTTATTAATTTTAATTATAGTCTATTATTGTTATAATATTGTTTATTTCAAATTATATATAAAATATATGGATTCAACTAATTTACTCTTGACCTCATTTAATAATAATATTCTCCTTTTTTATTTGTTATTTACTTATAAATGTTATTTTATTTTCTTCATATATATATATATATATATATGTTACTTTTATTTTAATTATGTTATCAGTTTTTCTTTTAATTTTTAAGATTTATATTACAACTTATCTAAAGAAACACATAAAATAGATGGATATTTCACGCCGACTCATTTTCATGATCTAGTTTCCAAATTAAAGTTGTTGCATGTCTATTAAATCATCTTGAATTTGAAATGAGATATTAGCGTATATGTATGTATGGACCAAAAAGTCATTAAGGTTTGAGAAAGAACTTGTACTACTAATTATTAAATGTGTAACATAAAACTTGTTTCCTCCTCTTTATTTCAATACAGCAATTGTTTACATGTCACTAAAATTCATTTACAATAAGAAAATTTGGGAGTCTGATAAGCAAAGGAGTGAGATTTATTTATCATTTAAAAAAAAAATCCCTATCTTAATATCTTGTGCATTTATACTGGCATGCAGAATAAGTTTTTGGTGTACGTCCTTTGTTCTACATATAATAATTTGAATCCAAAAGAAATTCAAGCATTGAAAGTGTACAAGCCAATTTTTTTTTTTTATTTTTTTTTTTTTTTTTTTTTAGTGAGTGGAAGAATTGTTTCTATCAAGTATATTAATCTTCAATTAACAAAGATTTAATTATAATAGGCTAGAAATCTCGCATAATAAGATGGACAATACTTTGTACCATTAACCATTAACGTTCTAAGGGAGAACAAAACTCCACCTTATAAATAAAAAATAATATAACTCTATGCACTGCGTGCAATAGACTCGAACTTAAAACCTCTTAATAATAAGACTCTTAACGTCTCAATTTTAACGATTGAGTTAATGTCTCATTGACATTGTGATAAGCTCAAATATAATACATTTATTATCCTTATATTTATACTTTTGTTACTATAATTAACTTAATTAGCTAATTTTATTTCTTTCCGTAGGTGTTGATGAAAATATTACAATAAATCTATTATTGTGGACAAGTAAATTATTATTTATACAAATTGAAGTGGACCAAATTAAAAATCAAGAAGGGAAGCCCTAAAAGAGAAGTCCAGACCTTCAAAGATAAGAAGTGGACTATATAAGCTGAACAGTCCAACAAAAATGAGGCATTGGCAAATTGTATGAGCCCAGCCCATTCATGTGAGAAGAAACCTTAGCCCTTGAAGGTGAACAGGTTTCAGCTCTCTCTCTCTCTCTCTCTTCTCTCTCTCTCTATATATATATATGACTTTTAGCAGCACGCAGCAACAGCAGCCTTTCATTGTTGTTCCATCAGGCACGGAAGGGGCCCCTACCAAGAAGTTTCAAGAGTTACGAAAGAATCTTCCAGCTCATGTAGGTCATGAGTTGAGAAGGAAATTGAATACTAAATGACGAAATTAATTTGTAATGTGATATTTAGCAGATTTTAAATTTTAAATTATTTTTTAAAAATAATTTTATTGATTAATTATTTAATTAAGTATTATTTTTATTTTGTTTAGTTTAAATTAATTGTTATTAAATTTTATTTTTTATTTGAGTGAAATATTTTTTTTTAAATATATAAAATAAATTAATCTATGTAGAATTAATATGTATTTATTAATAATGTACAATTAAACACTATGTACTTATAATATTTTAACACTATCAATTTCTTAATTAAAACTATGCGGTGAAAATGTATAAATGCTCCACCAAACATCCAAACTAATCCATTTATACATATCGGTTTTAAAATATACTTCATCTTTAAAAAAATTACCGATAATTCATTGTTGTGAGAGGAAATAATAAGGCTTCAATTATTATTTCATGGAAAATCAAATATAAAACAATATGTTTACTTATACATAGTACTAAACAATCTATTCTTGCATAAATTACATGTCTAAAATTATACATAGTTTACATAATTTAGGAAAGTCACTTTTAAAGAGATAGAAAGAATTTAAACCACATAAAATTTAAGCATTTTCATAAAAAAAAAAAAATTTAAACAATCATTATATATTTTTATTGAAACATATGCTCAAATTATTTATTTCGAGACATAAACAAAATATCAAATATTTTTTTTTTTTAAGACAGAAGAAATATGTAACTTATTTCTAGAGATTTTAGTTTTGGTATTACTATCAAGTGGGTCATTGGAAACTTTGAATTTGAAGGGTATGTTGTTATAATCTTTTATATATTAAAATGAATTTGAGCAAAATTTCAAAAATATTCTAAATCCCGCAACTTTGCCTGCTTTTGCCTATGCAGTAATGGCGCAAAGAATTTGTTTCTATCACTCAAAAATTTCGCTTAACTTTGATTAATTATTAAATTAATTTTAAAAGGTTATTTATCGTTTAAGTGAATTGAACGAATAAAATCGATTAATCTCTACCTATATTCAATTAATATTTAATTATGACTGATTAAGCGCTAAACACTCTATCTACCTACTAAGTCTAAGTCCGTATACAAATTTCTAAAACACTATTTTCAATAAAAAAAATAAAAATTACAGGCTTACATCCAAACAAATCAAAATAAGAGCTAATAATTAATTTAAGTGACCTACTCTTAAATTCGTGCCATTCCATCGAACTACCTTAGACCATCATCCACTAAACATTTTGTGATTGGAAGTGACTCGATATCTCTAACTCATTCTTTAGTGACATAATGTAAGTAAATACTCCTCCAATTTTAAATGTAAGATTAATTTTGACTCTTTAAAATACATCCAAAAAAATAATAATCTAGAATTAAGTGAATTTATTAAATTGGAAAAAATTATAAATTTTACAGTTAATAGAAACAACATTATTATAGTTATATTAACTAAAATTGAATGTATGTAAAAAAATTATATTAAAAAAATCAAAGTTAATTTTTAAAAGTAAAAAATTCTCTTATTTCTTATAGTGAATTGATGATTATTTATGAAAAATCGAAGAGATTTCTCTCCAGAAAAAAAAAAAAAAACAAAACATTTTTATGTGAGATTTAAGTAATAAAAAATCTCCTTTTACTTCCTTTCTTCCTCTGCATAACCGAGTCCGAACCAGATCGTATCTGATCCGAATTACGATACCTCCATAATCGCACAAATATACTCAAAACGGAGGTGCGGACACATATATGCTAGTTACAGAGAAGGAAGGGGCGACGTTTTCTTGATTTCGCAGAATTGAACAGGGCCTAAGCGCTTACGTCTTCCTGGTGATTAAAGGTAAACGATTTATTTCAACAAATTAGTCCATTTTCTCTAAATTTTCCTACTCAATCCAGCCTAATTATGTATTGTACCATGTTAGGTTTCTGATAATTTACTGCGTGGATTGAAATTTATATGATGTTATTAAAACCCTAATCACCTTGAATGTTTGGGAAAATCTACCATTTCTCTAGTCTATTGTATTTATTTTTATTTTTTAAATTTGATATTTGTGGTTAGGTTATTTCAGTAATGAGTTATGTAACAGGCCTATGTCAACCAATTTGCTGAGTACATTTGACCTTTTTAAATACGTATTTTAAAAATAAAATCACCTACCCTGACTATTTTTTGTTAGAAGGCTCATTTGAATTGCGTTAGAGTATAATTATCACTAATACGCCTTCTAGTTGTACTAAGGCTCTTGATTCTCAAACTACTTTTGCTGCAAGTTGGTATATGTGTGCCCATGATGTTACTTAAGGTTGAGAAATAACTCCTTATTTTAGTATGTAATTTGGCTCTAGTATGGGGATTGGAACCAACTTGGTTGAAGTTATTCCTTAAGACCTGTTTAGGTTTGGAATTCAGACAGGGATTAAAGGAGGATTGAGGAAGGAGAGGAAGATAAATATCAATATAATTGATATAATCATTCAATTTATTCAATAATATTCTCTCTAAACTACTAGGAATTGTAATGCTTATATAAGGATGAAGAAAAACCTAATACTTGGATTTGGAAGCTATGCTAAACTAATTAAATAAGGAAACTAATAATAATTAAAATCAAATAACTAATATCTAGGAAATTCTTTTATTTATTGAACTTTCTGGCATGGGCCTCCAAAGCCTCATGTATTGATCCCAAATAGTCTCGCGGGCAAGGGCTTGTCCTGCATCACCTATAATTTATCCCACTGCTTATGTTTGTATGAGAAATAACACCTTCCTAGTTCTTACTTAACAACTTGACATATCTTTAGATGTAAAGAGAATGTCTCAATTTGCTTTTTAGTTGTCAATTTTCTCTCAACCACACAGCCTATATAAAGTGACATTCTACTTCTGTAAGTACAAGCTCTCATGGACAAAGTGTTGACTATTCTCTTGTTATTGATTCACACTCCAAAAGCATGGCAGTGTGAGTTGAGCATTTCTTACCATAAACCCTGCAGATACAAGGCTTCAAAGTGTGACTTGGGGAAATTTTAATGTTGGTGGTGGATTGGTGTGAGTGCCTTTGATTATGTAATTGTCCCTCAATATCCTTATAACTAAGGTAGTTGATGGTAAGAAAAAAGTGATGGGCAATGGTTCATGGCACCATGTAGCAGTTGCAGTTAAATTTTAAATGACATTTTACATAAATGGAGGTAGGTTATTGTTTCTCTAATGTTCAGGTAGAATCCCGTGTGGATAGTATAAATAATATATGAACATTGGAGCCTCAAGTATATCCACATGTGTGTGGGTCAGTATCTACATAGGAATGAGTTACTGGTTAAAGAGGGTGAAGACACAATTCTGGGATCTATGTGTTTTAACATTTTACATTTGTGTCTACCTACAAAACAATGTATATAAATAACATATGACGTATGTAATGGTAATCGAGATCTTCGTAAAGAAATGGATAGATTGAGCAGGGCTAATCAAGATCATCGGAAAGAAATAAAGACTTTTACTGGCCCTTATTCCTCATCTCTATGGGTTAAATTATAATGTCTAATGCAAACACCTCCCGTGTGTACACCTTCAGAGTTCCTTGACAGACCAAATGAATTGAGTACTGGACTAATGGATTATTTTGTAAGGTCTAATGCATTTAGCTTCATTTTATTACAAGAGAGGACTGAGTTATCTAGTACAGTTTTTGATAAAAAGACGAATTGAAAGCTATTACGTGCATGGAGAAGAAACATGATCTAGGAGTGTGTAGTGAAGGAAGAGTTGGGACCATAGGACTTAGTTATTTAATTTTAAGATTATAATTTTTATTCAAAGCTATTCACATACCATATGCATATCTTTGTTCTTATGCCATTATTCCTGTAATGGTTTCGTTAAAGTGTTTAATTACATTGGTTGATGGTTCTAGACAATTGAAGATGCTTTTCTTAGTTTGGGCTATTATTTTAAGCTAATACTACGTTCTGTTATGTAGTACCTCTGTCCCTGTTATAAGCTTTTATCTTTTTCTTTAATGTGGATAAACATCTGTCACTTCAGAGAAGCGAGATCAGAGAATGATGCCAGCTGACGAATCACCAGTTCCTAAGCCAAAGAAAAAGAAATCCCAAACCGAGAAATCGTCTTCCAAGACTCAAACGAAAGGGAACGGTGTGAAAAAGGCTCAAGACCTAATCAAGCCAGCACAAAAGGCCTCCAAAAGAGGCTTGATGAACGAAATCCCCTCATTCCAACAACCTGAAAAATCAACCTCAGATTCATTACCAGACTCTTCATCATCTGGAAATGAATATCGAACTCTGAGACGAAAGTATTTGCTGCTGGAGGAAGAAAGCTTTGGTTTGGGGAATGAGTTGGCAGAAGTTGAAAACGATATTAGGAACCTTGAAAGCGATAAGCTTGCGCTGTTGGATGAGCTTGTTGTATTAGAAGGCTTGGTTGATCCTTCAGAATTTCAGGCCCAAGGCCTGCGTTTGGCTTAGATCCGGACTGACTGGATGGATATTGTATTTTAAGGATAAGAATATTTAAGATTGTTGATGAAGAGAAACAGGAATTTGCAAACAAGTTTATACTCTGTCCGTCCTAATTTAATTAATCGTCGTCCTAATTTAATTAATCGTCGTAATTGAGAATTGCATGTCTCTTAAGAAAAAATTAGTTTCTCGAAAATATTTTTTCTTATCCTGAGAATAACTTGTCATATGTAGTAGAATGAGAATATGTAGTAGAATGAGAGAAAAATTTTAACTAGAGTAAATAAGTTTTATATTTTTAATGTGTTATAATTCAAATGAGAGAGTTGATTAATTAAATATAAATAAAATTAAAAAAAATGTGATAAAAAATAGTATATTAAAAAACGACAAATAAATTAAAAAAAATTTAAAAAATTATGATAAATAAAATGAAACGAATGGAATAGGCTCCATTATGTGGTCTCAGAACTCGGTTAGCATTTTTTAGGACTTTCTCATCGTGTTCTGTTTTCTTTCTTTCCATTTCTTTTATATAATTGTCGCTATATTAGGGTGTGTTTGGCGTGATGGTCAAATGTTATTGTATTTTTAATATTAATGAGAGATTTGTACACCTGGTATAAATTATTTTAATTAAAAATGTGTTTGGCGTGGTGGTCAAATGCTCACTTATTAGATGTTTGATTGTGGGTTCAAGTCACGAAAATAATCTCTTTATTGATAAGCAGAGGTAAAGTCACTTATTAGACCTCTCTAGATTTTTAATTTTAACGAAAGTTTTGTATAACGGAAATAAATTATTTTAATTAACCATTATTTACGAGAGTTTTATGCACAAATACAACCCTTTATTGGTTTAAGAATAATTACTATACTTAGAAACCTTCAATACTTCATCAATTCGACAAAAAAAAAAAATCCATTTGTAAAAATTTACAAATGTTAATAATTGTTTTCTTTTGCATGTTTATCTTAAAATAACAAAATTTGTAGCCTATTAAAGAATATTACACTATAATGTTATTGTGATATGGACATGAGAACATTGCGTATAAAAATCTTTTTTTTCCTTTCAACAATTTTTTTAACATTTAAGATTATATTTGTGATAAGTAATTACAACCTGGAGGTATTCTTGCTTGCTTGAGCCCCGTGACACCCCCTTTTGTTCCATCGAGACAAGTTGGCCTTATTTTCTCTTGTTTTATAAGATTATTATTGATTTATTTCATAAATTGGAGTAGATGTAGGTCTATACCATGTGGCCCACGACAACTCAGCAATGACCAAAAAACACATGCAAGATGTTTGCCAATAAAAAATAAAATGAAGCAAAACTTAAAATGATTGTCACTGTATGACATAGAGACAATTTCAAGACTCCAAGGACTTCAATCTTGGACCATTGGAAACAGAGTAGGCCATAAGGTCCCAGATTTCTGACATGTTAGAATTTGAGAACCACTGTAGCAGCACATAAGACATCTTGAAAACCAATTATGTTGGCTTATATTTGCCAACAAGATTCCCACCGTGATAGTGAGACCCTTCAACAAAATCAACCCAAGCCGAGTCTTTGTTTAAAGTTTGAGGTTTGGATCATTTAAAGTTTGATTTAAATTTGATTAAATGTTTGTATAAAATTTGAATTGTTAAGGATTTAATATAATTAAAATTTTCAAATTATTTATATAAAAACTTGAACTCTGCTTGTTAGAAGTTTGATAACAATCTCATTTGGAGCTCAACAAGCGTGACTTCTCTAGATTTAACAGGCCTGAAGCAAGGAAAATCAAAATCAAGAAAATAGATCTTTTTACCGCTAATAAAATTATAGTACTATCGGGTGATCAGCTGCACCATAGTAAGTCATAATTTCATTTAGCTAAATTAAAGGGAGACTACGATTTCTCCATCTCCAACCGAGACGAGCACTTTAACAGCAAGAACCGACCAAAATATCCAAGAAACTACACCCGACAAATGAACTATAATTGAACTTTTATATTAACTGCTGGTATATTGTTTCTTCGAACGACTCAGAGATTTTCATTGAATTTCTATATTTTGTAAGTTACTATCTATAAAGAATCTGAATACCCTTCATTACCATTTTTTATATCAATAACCCCAAGGGGGAAGTTGTGACCCGGACGACTAACGGCATGGTCACTCTAGCATCCCTGTTCCCCCACGTCAAGAATCCAAATACATAGCCCTGTAATGGAGCAGCCACCTCAAAATTCACCTTAAAATTGACCACCTGACCATAGCTATTGAACACTATTCTTCGGGGCACAATGGTGACGTTAATACCCATCGGAGGATTCACTACTGCTCGGTAAATGCTTGTCGCATCCCCAACATTCGTCAAGGTTCGAGTAACTGAGAATTTGTACCGAAGATTGGGAACCGTAATCGATGGATAGTTGAGGTCAGTTGGTGATGCAAATTTTTTATCTTTACAAGTGCTGTTGTCCTTTGTGATCAGTTGCAGATTTTTCTCGTTGTACCCAATTGAACATAGAAAGTCTTTATAATCTGCTGGAGATGTATCGTAGACCAGACCGGGATCAAGAACTCTAGTTGGGTTCATAAAGCCAGATCCATAATCAAAAGCATTCCCTCTTCTTCCTTCAGGATCCACTGTGATAGTTTCGTGAAGCCTATCCCTTTGTGAAGCTGCATTTTACATGTTAATATCAGGCTTTAGAGACAGAGCTATTTGTAATAATATAACTTTACATATGCATCATTTATGGATTTTCAAAAACATTAAGATCCCCATGACATTTACTTTTTTAGCTTTTTAAAATGAAAAATCAAATACTTACCTGTTGTCATGATTGCAGATTTGATGGCAGATGGAGACCAAGAGGGATGCACAGCTTTGATCAAGGCCGCGATTCCTGTTACATGTGGGCAAGCCATGGAAGTTCCAGAGAGAATGTTGAAATTTATTTTGTCGACTGCCGGAGACCAGGCTGCAAGGATATTCAATCCTGGAGCTGTGATATCAGGCTACAATGCCAAAACAATTATTTGGTTAGTATAACCAAAACCAAAACCAAAACCAAAACCAAAAAAGAAAAAGTCATTGAATTTTTGTTCTTCCTATCATGAAGTACCTTCAAGATTTCGTGGGTCAAGGCATTGGGACCTTTTGAAGAAAATGAAGCTATACGAGGAGCAGGTTGAGATCCTAATACAGCTTTCGAAGAGAAAATCCTCGATGTTGGGTTGCTGTTTATATAAAAGACTATTTTAAAATACAAAGATCTTATTTAAGTTATTGATTAATTTTTTGTAATTAAGTAAAGAACTAACCGTGTATGGTTGATGTAAGAGAGGATCATAACCCCGATCTGTTTTCCAACCATAGCTGCGGGAATCACAAAAGGAATGCCAACATCTTTATCAGATTCATCTACAAGAATCATTCCGACTCCACCAGCTTCTTTGACTACAACGCTTTTTGCCAACTTTGACTCAGATAAGCCCTCTGCATGTAAGCATACAAGAACCTTCCCTTGGGACTTTGTTCTATTCAGGGAACTATCTAAACAGAAACTGGAAGGAAAATGCAGGAGAAAAGGAAACAATTTAAGATTTGCTTTAACATAAAATATCTAAATTTTACTCACAGTGAAATACCTTGTGCTTCACCTGGATTGATAAGGAGTAAAATATCCATCGTTTGCATCAGAAGCAGATATGATTCTGGAGGTGGCCCTCATACCCAGTACACTGAGACTTTCGCCCTATTAATATGAAGTAGAACTAATAAGAATAATGAGAATCATTGTAGTACTCCTCCGTTCCACAAAAAAAGTCCTATTTGTCAATTACTTACTATCACAGTTCCGCAAGGATAAATATGGAGAAAAAAAATATATGCTAATATTTTCAAAAACTTTCAGAGTCCCCTCTTTTTGTGGAACATATGGAGTATGCACTTCAAGAGGTAAATGAAAATTACAGCAATTTTAACTCCATTTCCCAGTATGCCATCAGATATGAACTCTCTGTCTGTTGAACCAGCAGCAACTGTGATCATCCATGGAGCAAGGTTTGTAGCAGAACCCGAACGTCCTTCATTTCCAACAGATGCCACCACCAGTATTCCATGGCTAGCAGCATGGAACGACCCCACAGAAATAGCGTCAGTGAAATAATCTCCTTGAGGAGACTCGGGACCCAGAGACAGAGACAAAATGTTGACCCCGTCTCTAATTGCATCATCGAAAGCAGCCAATAAGTCAACATCATAACAACCCGACTCCCAACAAGTCTTGTAGACCGCGATCCTGGCCATCGGTGCACCCCCTCTTGCTTCTCCTGCTCCCAGTCCTTCGTAATTCATGTCTGGTACGTAGCGGCCGGCTGCGGTCGAGGCAGTGTGGCTGCCATGACCGGAGCTATCCCTCGGGGATCTGAATGACAATATTCCTATAGGTTCTTCTTCAGCTTCATACCCGCTTAAGTAGTATCTTGCTCCTATCACTTTCCTATGTTAAGACAATTTTAATTTTTTAATTAAATGAGGCCTAAATTGTTGAACAGTACAATCCATGAAATGGTTGCCAAAGTTGGGTAATTATGGAAAAAAAAAAACCTATTGCATGATGAAACATTGAATCCTTCCCCTGACTGGCATTCCCCTTTCCATCCATGTGGTACCGGAGGCATGCCGGCATCACTAAAACTTGGGGATTCGGGCCAAATTCCTGTTTGACAGTCTTCAAATCAATTTCAACATCTTAATTACATATTCACACTTCATTCATTATGTAGTCCCTAATCATGGTGGCTAGTGTTTTACTTTTACTTAAAAGTGATTTTTGGAATAACTTTATTTAAACAGTAGCAGGTAAATGTTGTAACAGCAACTATGACTAATGAGGATTTTAATAATTATGAAAAGAGTTAACAACAAACATGCCCATCATTTCTAAGACTAATAATAAGATTTTTCCCCTCAAAAAGGTCTGTTTTTAACTTTTTATTGATGCTAGTAAAAGACTCAATGTCCTCAAGTTTAACATCACAATTTTATTATTGTGCCCTCACCAATAACTAAACATTCATTATATTAGGCGAAAATATAAAATAAAAATACATCCTTAAAGTTTACAAATTCTAGAAATAAGACCATTATCGTGATAGGAAAAGAGTATTACTTCAAGGAAATAATCTTCCTAATCTCAGTCATTAATGTCTCAAAGCGAAAACAACATTAAAAAAAAAGTATTTTGTTTGCTAACTTCCATTTTCAGATACCATGTGGATGTACTCAATGATAGAAAATTGGCAACACAACACACAGACAGAACAGAGAAAGAAACTTATTATAACAAACTAATAAATGAAGTGACTGTCTCGTGTGTTTTTACTTCTCTACCAATTCAATGAACAAACTGTTCTACCTACAACCTATCCAAAAATTAAAATAAAGATTGACTTGCCTGTATCAACAAATCCAATGATGACATTAACTTGTTCCTTGGTGGAAAAACCTGGGATTTCCATTGTTTCTTCGCTTGAAAGACCCATGAAATCCCATGAATGAGTAGTGTGTAATCTACGTTTGATGTTTGGAAATACTGATACTACTCCTGGCATCTCTGTACCAAGGTCAATGCATTAAGTACACTTCAATTGAAAGATACATAATTGGTACCAGAAAGTGTCATATAATGTCATAATCATTATCTTGAGCTAGCAGAAAAGTGGCAGTAAATAGAGAAAGAGATTTACTAGCCATTTGAGAAACTTGGTCCTCAGTCAGCTTGGCTGCAAAGCCTCTGAAACCATGTCTATAACTATACAAATGAGATTCTTGGGCTTTTTCTAAGCTGTAGAAACACCATTTATAGTAATCAGTGAAATGCTTGAATATTTGCAAATGAATCAAACAATCCCACAAGAAGAACAATAGGAAACACCAAAAACTAATCCCTAAAGAGTGACATATGATTAATGAATGTTTAATTAAGTGGAGTTGGTATGACAACTTGGGAACTATATCTCTGGAAGGAATTTCCACAAGTGCCACCAGTGGCACTCACTTTTTAAGTTATACCATTAAACCAATAAACTTGACGATATTGTGTAAATTTGTCGAAATGGAACTCTTTCTTAGAGAAACAATTTTTTTTTCTTTTTTTTATTTAGAAAAGGGACTTTTTTTTGGAACAATTGCTTAAAAGTGAAGACGCTCAAAACAAAAATCCCATCTAGGTCATCATCTATACCTTCCTTGATGAATGTCGGTAAGCATTTGATGGTTTAGGCTCAAAATCTCATCAGGGTCATCATCTACACCTCTGCTACCCATATACACCACATAAACCTGCACAAACCATCACCCCCCAAATATCAAACAATTTAAAATTATGAAAATCTCCAAAAACAGAAAAAAAAAAAATCAAATTCATGAAACCCATTTTACCTTAGAAGAAAAACACATACTAATCTGCAAAAGAATAAGAATAATAGCGATTGGGGCATTATGCAGGGAACCCATTTTTTACTCTTGAGAGTAGAAGGGTATATTGCAACTGTGGAATAGGTGGGGGTTGAGGAATGAGGGCGGAGGACAGTTTTTATAGTATCCAGAGAGAGAGAAGATGTGAGTTTTGGAATAAAGAAAAAACTGACAAAGAATGTTCACAGGTTTACTGGGTGGTGCTGTAATGGTGGTTTTTTTTTTTTTTTTTTCGGTTACAGGGTGGAGATCCCGCATGATTAATTAAACAGACGTTGGGGCCGGAAAAATTCGGCTGGGGCCGCAAATTTAAATTTTGTGTACGATAAAAAAAATAATGTTATATTTTTTTTTTTTTATGAATTAGGCAAAAACTTGATTTTAAATTAATTAAATTCAAATTTGATACCAATTATCAAAAAAATAATTTTAAAAAAAATAAATAAATACTAAAATGATGTCGCATGCCACGACTTTACTACATTATTTGGCTATGCCCTGAAAATGGCCGAACTGAAACGTGAGGTGTGATAGACCAATTAACGTTTGGTTCCTAAATTAGAGTCTCAAGAGATAAGTCAAAATATGTCATAAATGTTCAAGATTTATATTTATTATACATGAATTACTACTGTAATAATGAATAAATTAACAATATCTACATTATCATAGAGTGCATAATTCCTCCGTTCCAAAAGAAAAAAATTATTTTTAATAAGAGAAAAATATTAATTTAAATAAATTCTAAATATTCTTATAATTTTTTTTAAACATACTCTATATAATTTTATTAATATCTAAATTATTTATTGTAAGATAATAAAAAATAATTTAAATTTATATATCTATTCTATTAAGTGAAAGCAAAATTTTTAACTGTTTTTGGTCTTACTTTTTGATTGAACCTATGTCACAATTGTATTTGCCATAAATGTCTACTTAGTTTGCAAAATTTATCATGATAAATAATATAATTTAATTAGACATAAGGTTAAAAATGCAAAAACTTCTATCTAAGAGATAAACTCCCAGCTGTTTATTTTAACTAGACAATTAGTTTTTAAGCCTTTATCCCATGTTTTGAGCAATTTCTTTCTAGTTTCAATAACCTTCTCTCACAGTATTCGCTTATATTTAGGACTCAAATACTACTAGTAGGTATCAACTTCTTTCATTTTTAGTCTTTCAATCTTCGTCCCAAATTTATTTTTTCCACCTTTCTTCATGTTCCCAGTTCACAAATGTATTGTTTGCCAAATATTTATTTTTTCTCCATGTATCTTACTGCTCCGGTACTTATGTTATGGCCTCTTTAAAGACGTCGTGGGTTTTTGTATGTAAATACTTTGTCGTGTTTGAATTTATACGAATATTAGAAGTTTAATATATTGAGTTTATTATGAGATTTGTTTTTCATGAAATTCAATTAATTTCGCACACGTCCCACTTCTGCCTATTATACTAGTTATTTTTAAGACAGAGAATATATTACTGCTATAATTTTGAACGAATGAATAACACATTGATATATCATTTGGGACCTTTAAATTTGAGATATTTGGGCTCTTATCGTTATGTTTTTTTAAGTTTTAGTGTTTATTGTAATCAAGGTGTCAAACGAGTTCCCGGTGTATGACACGATAAAAGTCTAGATTATTAATTTGAATAATCCCAAGCTAAGGTTCACTTATTCTGTTATAAAATATAATGAATAAAGTTGATGTATCTCCTATATATATATATATATATATATTGTTCCATACATCTCCTCCTACAATGTATACATTCACCTCCTCATATTTAATAACATACATTCATGTATTTACATTGTAAATTGTACTTACGTTATACATGTATCTTTTAGTCTATAAATAGAGACTATTGTAAACATGTTGAGATGGTGAAAAGAGAATTTACAATTGCTTTACATCTTTCTAAACTTCTTTCTTTCTTCCTCTTTCTCATATTATATTTCTACATTAGTGTTATTCTGTTGAGTTGAATCCAACGATCACCGTTTATAATTGCAACACATTATCAGCACGAACCTGTTAGAATATTAGATATTGCTCTTTATTATATATTTCTTTAATTCTCTTTAAGCATGTCAAACATTACCAAGAGAGAGTTTGCAACGTTAGATATTACCGGAAGTAATTATCTAACATGGGCTTTCGATGTTAAGATACATTTAACATGAATAGATCTCAGTCAATCAATTCTCTCTGAATTTGATTGTTCTTCAGCCCAAAAGGCTAAGGCTCTTATCTTCATCCGTCACCACTTACATGAAGATTTAAAAGATTAATATCTGACTAAGGAGGACCCTGTTGTTCTATGGAAATCCCTGAAAGATCGCTATGATCATCAACAAGATGGGGTTTTTCCTCATGCCATGTTTGAGTGGATCAATTTACGTTTTCAGGATTTGAAGTCCATAGCATAATACAATTCTGTTATTCACCGGATTGTGTCACAATTAAGACTCTGTGGCCAGCAAATCACAGAGACTGAAATGTTAGAGAAAACATTATCTACCTTCCATGCCAATAACCTTGTGCTCCAGCAGCAGTATAGGGCAAAGAATTACTCCAAACATTTAGAGTTAATCTCTGCACTACTTGTCGCAGAAAATTATAACCAGTTGTTGATGCAAAACCATAATTCTCGTCCTGCTGGATCTACACCTCTGTCTGAAGCACATGTTGCACGTCATAAAAATAAGATCCACATGTATTGGAAGGATAAAAGGTGTAACTTGAAAGACCAACCTAATAAAAGCCAAGATAGAGGTCCACATGGCCTTAGACGTGGTCCGTAAAGGAAAAAAGGTCCAGAAGTACCTAACCAAGTTGCTGCCAATGTTTGTCATAGATGTGGTTGTACATGGCATTGGTCTCGCACTTGTCGTACTCCAAAACACCTAGTCACCTAGTTGACTTTTATCAAAGAGAACAAGAAGAGAGAAAAAGATAAGTCAACTTTGCAAGAATGTCTCCAATAGATAATAAAAAGTCATCTCTGGTTACTACGTCTCTTGATATTGATCATTTTGGAGATTTAGATTGAATTAATATATATATAGACGAGTTCAATCGCAGTTACAAACTATATAAATATGGTTATTATTAGTGTGTGTGTGTGTGTGTGTGTGTGTGTATTATTCTAAGTTTATATTAATGTTTATTCATATTCATGTTAATATTATTTTTTATTCTCTTTATTTTTATAGTGGCAAAAAATGATGCTACACAATTACCTCGAGGAGAACAATGGTATTCTTTATTTTGTCGACAGTGATACTACACATACTATCCTCCAGCAAATGAAGTTTTTTGAAACATTGAAAAAATATAAAGAGAATATTACCACTATTTTAAGCGATAGTAAATTAATTATAGGCTCTTGAAGAGCGTGTGTAATACTACTAATGGGCACAGAAATTATTATTAATAACGCTTTATTTTGTCCACGATCTAATAGGAACTTACTTAGTTTTAAATATATTTGTTCCAATTGGTTTCATGTTGAAACCGAGACTGAAGGTGGTAAAGAATACTTGTATCTCACCCAGATGAGTGGATACAGAAAACAATTGTGGAAAAGTTACCATCATTCTCCTCCGGGCTATATTATACTTTTATACATGTGAATAATAAACATATTGCTATGAATCTGAAGTTCAAAAAACCAGAAGGTTTTTAGATATGGCATGACCGTTTGGGTCATCCAGGGTCGAGTATGATGCGCTGAATATTAGCACATTCAGTTAGGCATCAATTAACAAATCATGAGCTCCCTTCACTCATTGATTATATATGCAATACGTGCGCTGAAGGTAAATTAATCGTACAACTGTCTTATACTAAAGTAAGGGTGGAATCTCCTATATTCTTACATAGAATTGAAAGAGACATATGTGGGCCTATCCACCATGCATATGGACCTTTAAGGTACTTCATGGTCCTGATTGATGCTTCAACGCGATGGATATATGTTGATTTATTGTTGACGCGTAATATAGCTTTTGCCAAATTGCTCACTCAACTGATTAAATTACGTTCACAATTTTTTGATTACTCGATCCAGAAGATTCAGTTAGATAATGCTGGTGAGTTTACGTCTAAGGCTTTTAATGACTATTGTATGGCCATTTGGATAGATGTGGAGCATCCTGTGTCGCATACTCATACTCAGAATGGCCTAGTAGAATCTTTAATTAAACGCCTAAAAATGATTGCTAGACCATTATTGTTAAAGGCCAAATTACCGTTTTAGCTTATGGGGACATGCGATATTGCACACTGCATCACTTATTCGAATTCGGCCCACTGCATATCATGAATACTCCCCAATTCAACTTGTATGTGGATGTGAACCTGATGTTTCCCATATGTACATTTTTAGTTGTGTCGTATATGCTCATATACCACCTCCATAGCGATCCAAAATGGGGTCCCAATGTTGACTTGGCATATATGTGGGATATGTGTCTCCATCTATTATAAAATACTCGGAGCCCCAGACATGTGACTTGTTTACTACCTGGTTCGCTGATTGTATATTTTATGAGGTATATTTCCCGACATTAGGGGGAGAAAGCCTGAAGCTTAAAGAATGTCATGAAATTTTCTAGAAAGAAGACCAAATGAATTATCTTGATTCGCGTACAAGCATGACAGAACTTGAAGTTCATAATATCATTAACTTACAAAACTTAGCAAGTAAATTGTCTGATACATTTACTGATTATAAAAGGGTGACTAAGTCCCATATTCTTGCAGAAAACGCACCACCTAGAGCGGAGATCCCTTCGAGACTAAAATTGATAAGCCTAGTCAACGCTGAAAGCGTGGACAACCCACAGGAGCTAACAACATAAATCCGCGGAAAAGAAAACAAATTCAATCACCTAATATGAATCATGTAGAGATTCATCCTGAAGAAAGCAATCCTAATAAAATTAATGTAGCTGCTCTATATAACAATCCTGGAAAAACGGAATGGCCAAGTCCTATTATTATGGGAAACGGCGAGGATTTGGTTAATCTTAATATAGAAGTTGCAGTAAACTATTCGAATACAAGAGTGAGATATGATAGAATTACAACTGTCGTTGATGACTCCTTTGCCTATTCTATAGCACTTAATGTCTCAAAAGACAATATAGATCCAGAACCAAAAATCGTTCTTGAATGCCATAAGCATTCAGATTGGAATAAATGGGAGGAGGCAATCAAGGCAGAACTAGACTCGTTTAATAAATGTTGTATTTTTGGACCTGTTATCCAAACACCTAAAGATGTTATCCCTGTCGAATATAAATGAGTGTTTCTACGAAAATACAATGAAAAGAATGAGGTGGTAAGATATAAAGTGAGGCTAGTTGCCCAATGGTTTTCGCAAAAACCCGGCATAGACTTTGATGCCACTTACTCTTTCGTGATGGATAGTATTATGTTCCGTTATTTGATCAGTATGGCAGTAAGTATGAATCTTGATATGCATTTAATGGACGTTGTGACTGCATATTTGTATGGGTTACTTGACACTGATATATATATATATATATATATATATTTATATACAAAGAGTCCTGAAGGATTTTCAATTCTCCAGATGGGAAAGAATGAAAATCACAACATGTACATTATTAAGTTACAAATGTGATACCCCCAAATCTGGGCATCCACACCCTGACTTGATTTGCCAATTTATTATTAATTCCATAACTTACAAATACACAAGTCTTAAAAGTACACAAGGTTATAATAAGATATAACCTAAAATGCAAATAAATATTATACAGCTCTCTCTACATATCTTATTCTTTTAACAAATACTACGCAGCGGAAACATCTAAGCATCTGGACCTCTA
>JAUMHB010041506.1:0-18538 GCA_032359685.1 Pittosporum tobira
CCCTCTTATATAAGCCTTGGAGATTTTTCTTTGGCTTCCCCAAGACACCACAACTTGCCAACACTTAGCCACCACAATATTTTGACACTTTGCCCACTTAGAGCTTGCCACAACCAAAGCCAAGTTCAATTTTACTTCCTCATGTATTATTCAGCAAATATATATATATATATATAAATACATATAATATTCACACTTTTCATGCCTTGGCCGAATTTAGCATAAATGGGGCCTGCAGCCCACTATTTTTGACCTTTGACCCACTTTTTGGCCCACCATTTTTGACCAAACCCCAAACTTTTTGGGTTTCCAATTTTCTTGGGCCAAGCTCTTCAAATTAGGTCCAATTTCCATTAAAATTTCGTGGTAAGAATATTAGCCCAGAAAAGTTTAATTATTTTAACACTTTTGGGGCAAAAACGTTTCTTCCAGCACCCCGAAAATTTAACTGCCGCACAATTTTTCGAAATAAATATTTTTTACCGCACAAAAATTTGGCTATCATATTATTTATGAATTTATGAGATTTACAAGGTATTTATTCACAAAAATTCGGAATTTAAAAATTCACCCACTTTGGCTTACCATTGCCGATTTCTGATTTTCGCCGAAAACTTACTCGCCGCACATTTTTCTAAACCGGGAATTTTTGCCCGCACATTACTTTTACAATCCTAATATTATAGTTATTAAGATGTTTTCAAAGCATTTTTACATCAAAATTCAAAATTTGATTTTTCGCCAACATTGGATACCCTTGCCGGCTCTGCCGCATGCTGATTTCTGGCGTACCTGTGGCAGTTATCACACCAGCTCCTTTAAGGAGTAAGATGGATATTCTTTTTCTTCTCAAGGCACCACAACAATGCAACACTTAGCCACCACAAAAAGTTGACACTTTGACCGTCCAAAGCTTGACACCAAGAAAGGCAATCCAACTTTGCTTATTCTTCTTTTTTTTTCAGCATATATATATATATATATACATATAATATACACCCTCCATAAGTCCATGGCCGAAATTTGCATGGGTGGGGCCCTTGGCCCACCCTTTTTTCCCTTAAGCCCACTTTTTAGCCCATCATTTTGACCCAAGCCCAACTGCATTTATATTTTCTTATTACTTGGGGTCAAGGTCACTTATTTAGGCCCATTTTTATATTAGAATTACTATGTTAAAATCTTGGCCCAACAATTTTTAATTCTTGTTGCCCTCTTGGGCTAGGGTTTTTCCCCTGGTCCATCGTAAATTGGTTTGCCGCACATTTTTCCGAATTAAGCATTTTTGCCCGCAAAAAAATTTGTCTATCATAATATTATTGAAATTATGATGTTTACGAAGAATTTTTGCATAAGAATTCAAAACTTCAATTTTCGACAAAATGTACATGCCCACGCAGGTTTCAGTTCTCATAGCTAATATTAGGTAAACTTTCAGGGTCGCACACTAAGTGAACTGGACTTATAATGTATTGGACCTGATAGCTAGAGTTTCCTTGTTCTCTCTTATATCTCTAATTAAAATGGGCGGATGACAAATAGAGAAAAATACGCCTTTTAAATAAACCTAATCACCGCGAAGTTGAGAGAGACTTAGAGAGAAGGAAACCGGAGAATTGCACTAGCACGCATAAGGCTCGGGGTGTGTGTGGATACAAGTAGAGGCGTGACGATTGACATGCTGATCCAGACGCAACTGTTCTTCTCATTTCCATCGAAATTCATTCAGGTATAATCGAACTTGTATTTCAGTTTCAATATACGCGTGGTTCCTGGGATTCGAATAATATGTTTTTTTTTTTAAATTCACATCAATTTTTGATCTGAAACCCTACACCATGCTACAAATTACACCCAAACTAGAAAAGAAAAATATATTGCCTAACCACTGTAGCGAGAGAGGACATACATATAGCACTACTAAACAGGTCAAGAATAGTCGTATTGTTTATGCATTGTATCCACACAAGACCTATAGCCCTCATGCGGCACCACTAAAATAGGTAGATAATAGATCTACTGCCTACTTACCACGCACATACAAGACCTGTAGCCCTCACGCCGCACCACTACTATATTACAAGAACAGCTATGACAAAACACTCATAACAACCAAGAGTAAAGAGGATTCCTACAACGTCACTGCTAATGTACATCCATCCTTGATTTTGTCACATGAATTGCCAACCAACAAGCATGCTCCAAAACAACTTTGTTAACCATAGCCACAATAAAATGATGCAACTCCTACCTCACAACATAGATATCATACAAAAAAAAAATAGATTTCTACTTTACACACAAGTCACTAGCTAACTGCAAAATAAGGGAGATATCACTAATCCAAAAATTAGTATGCATAAGTTAGGTCCTAAAGGACAACAAACTAGACTAGATGGGCTGGTGGGTGAATAGTATTTTTTGAAAGATTCTTTTTTATAATTTTTCAAGTGAGTATTCTTAGTCAATATTAACACAAAGGAAGTAAATCTGTACCGAAAAATCCCTTTCAAAGTAAAATTGAGAGTATAAGAACAAATATTAAGATGATCAAAAGTATATTAGAAAAATGTGTACATTTAAATAGATGAACAAGCAAAGTGATAACAATGGAGAGCATGACATAATATATTTATCGTGGTTGGAAGAAACACTTCTTAGTTCACAAAATATTCACTGAAAATGTAATCTCAGTTGATGGTTCACTAAGAACCTTTGACACAAGATAACTAAGATTACAACTCAAGATCACTAAAGATCACAAGGCCACTAAAAAAACTTGTCTTCTAGGTTTGAGAGGTTGTTTGTATATTTGTGTGTCTAATATGTGTCTAATGAATAAACTAGGTGGTGGTTGCTCTGATCCTTGAATGATTAGGTAGATTTTAAGGTTTTTTTCCTGTGTACTTTTAGTGGCTAGAAGTTGAAATTATTTGTGCTTGAAGGAATCTTGTGTATTCTTGTGGTCTTCAACTATTGCAAGTTTTTCCTTTTTATAGGCATCCTTTATTGTGTGTCCTTGATTACTTGTTTCATTGTCCTTTTTGTCCATTGGCATGAATTGACTGTAGATTGTTGTCAGTTGTCAATGTACTTTCATAGTATACTTGGTTGTTGTTTTGTCCTTATAAGTTGTAAGCTACTTGGAGGAATGTCTTTGTTTATCTTTTGTTGATCCAAAAGGAGATTTATGTGTTATTTGCTAAAAATTCTTTGGCTTGCTAAAGTTTTCATAAATATCAGTAACTGTTGAGATTCTATTTTAGCAAAATTGGGCACTGGGTTCCAAGTTAAAGACTCAGCGTGCTTCAAGGGACTGCTAGTTTTATGAAATTAAAGACTTTATGTAAATGTCATATTTTTCATAAATATGTCTAATTGTTGAGACTCAATGCTTGTCATTATCTGTTTGTTTGATATTTTGAATATTACTTAGATTGTTTTTTCAGTATATTAGTCTTCCTCTTTGATGTTCTATTAATCTCTCTCTGATAGTAAGAACAAATGATTACCTTAAAACACCTCACACACTTATACAAGGACTAAAACTGTGTGTGTGTGTGTGTGTGTTCCCTATCATATACACCAATTGCTCTTACTATGATCAACATCAACATACTTAATATGATCACATTTACCAAGTTTATAATTTAGAAAAACTAGCAGTCCTTTGGAGCACATTGACAGAGCCTTTGATCCCAATTTCTGCTAAAACTAGAATAACAGGAGAGTCACGCACGTCATTTTGTTCTCCAACACCCACAACATTTCTTAGACTCCCAAATCGTCCAAACGAACTGGGGGAGTAATATCTGGTTTTAAATGAAACCAAAAGCCGTTGCAAACATGATATACTATTATTATTACTCTGTATTTTTGAGCTTTAAAATAGGCAAAAATAAAGCATGAAAAAAATAAAATAAAAAAATATTTGTGCAGCGATATTTTCTTATTATATATTCTTTTATGATACAACTATCAATCTCTTGTACAAGTATTCTTAAATAAAGATATCTCATTTTCGAAAAAAAAAAATTAATCAAACTACTAAGAGCAAACTTAAATTCCCTATGCATTTAATTTTCTTAGTTTTTCTCTGAGTTCAAAATTATATATATATATATATATATATATTGACTTCTTACTATTGTTATTATTGTTATCTTTTTCTTCTTTTTTTTTTTTATGTTATTTTTTTTTTTTTTATTCTTCTTCATTTTTTTGTCTGCCACAACTAATTTAGAATAACAAGTATTGTGGAATTGAGTGGAGTTTCGATAATAACCAATTTCATGTCAAAGGGGCTACGGATTTTGTTGTAAATTCGTCCCACGATTGGAGTAAATCCTCAAGGCACCATTTGTTTATCAAACAATTTCCTCAGCCTTTATAAGCTCAAATGCACCACAAAGTCATATTTAATATATTAAACATAAATTAAAAAAAAAAAAAAAAAAATTGAATTTACAATTTAAATCCAACTTCAACAAGAATTTAAAGTTGAGTTTGATAAGTTCTACCAAACAAACTCTTAAATCTTTGAAGGATAAACAAAAGCACAAAGACATATCCAAAATATAAGTACTTTTGAAAGCATTAAAGTACAGTTCTCAACCTGTGATGTCCAAAGTTCAAACTGCAAGTCTGCAATGCATGAATGCTGAATAATATCAGCAGTCCCATACTGTTACAACCATATGATGTTCGTCATCAAAAGGAAAAGTACCGTACCGTACCGTACCATACCATTAAAAAAAATTAAAATTTTTTTTTTAAATAAAATAAAAATAAGTTGTAACTTTATCGAATAATTAAGCTGAACCCCCCGGGAAACTCCGCCAAGTCCCGTATCTTGAGCTGAAGCTCCCTCCTCCAAATTGCTCTGCATATTCACGAATAACTTCATGCACACAGGTCGCCCACGCCTTAGCTATCTCTTTAACTGACATGGGTTGCTCAAGGCTTCGGAGCACGCGATCAAGCTTTAATCTTGCTTTTACGAAAAAATCTTCAGCATCCCTATTATCAAGAAATCCACCACACATAAATTATGTAATTTTCAGGTAAAATGAAAACTTACCAGAAAAAAAAAAAAAAAAAAAAAAAAAAAAAAAAAAACGGTGACCGCTGAATGATACAAAACAAAGATTTAGATTAGTCTATACACAGACTTAACATTTTTATACGCCAGTTATACGTTTGAAAATGCAGGTTTGTAAAAGCCACAGATGAATGTAAAACTTTTGGATGATAAAAAATAAAATAAAATTGAAATAAATAATGTTTTAAGTGTGTCGGATATATACAAACCTTAAAACGGAACAGAAGTAGAACTGCTCCAGTTTAGTGCCTACCCTACCCATGAATTGAAACCAACATTTTTGGTTCACTCACCTGGTTTCTGCTGATAAATTGTCCAAGAGTATTGGAGAGCTATCGGGATAGTTTGTCGGGACAAACAGCCGTAAGGGCGGGACAGGTAACTGCATAACCATAGAGAAAAGTTACTACAAAAAACCATATTTTAGACTAAATTAATATTCCCATTTCGTTTCATAAAAATAGTCTCATTCGCTAAAAAAAAAATAAAAAATACCACTACTTTTCCAAAATATAAGAGTATTATTGACTTTTGAATATTGACATTGAAAATTTTCAAACTCAAACTAATATGAATGCTTTTGAATTTTGAATATATATATATATATATATATATTTGAGACTAATAGTATTTTTCAAATAGTTAAAGATTTTCACAATTGTATTGACTATAATCAAATAAACTTACATAAGTTTAGGTTTAAAAATATTAAAGTTCAATTTTTTAAAATCAATAATGCTATTTTATTTTGAAATGGAGAAAGTATATTATTCCGCAAAAAGAGTTTAACTTTGTTGATTATAGTATAATATAACGAATCACAATCAAGTTTGCAAATGGGACAGTTTTAGTAGAATGGAGGGTGTATGTAGAATTAGTTTGATAACGTACCAATCCTGCCAGATGCTGCTTCAAATCTGCACTGATAGACACAGCAGTGAAAGAGCACTTGACGATTATCCCTCCTTCGTGAGAAAAATCTGGCATTGAATCAACCCCACCATCACTAACATCAACCTCGGTGTCGATGAATCGCTGATTTATTTCTGTTACTTCTTCCAATAGAAATTGATATGCCTGCAACATGATGTGTCACTCTTGTACTTAAGAAGCAGAAATGACATCTATGATCATCCAATAGTCATTAAAATCTTAAGAGTACTAAATGAATATGTAGAATGTATTACTCCAGATATTATACATAGACTGAATAGTTATATTGCATAGAGCGATTTACTCCAGATAAACTGAAAATGGGTTGTTCAGTATGAAGCATGTTCAGAAAAAATGCATATCAAATATAAATTTCGAAAAGTTTGTGACATAAATTTCAAAGGAAATAAGATGGTCACATGTGTCATACCTCAAGCTTAGGCCTCTTGCTACTAGAAGTTGGAGTAAATTCAAAGTCACCAAATATCTCAGCTTCTGTAAGCTCGTTGTAACTTCCATCTATGCCCCCACTTGATGATACAATGTTTGAGGACATCGGACTTGGGTAGCACCAAAAATTCCTTCTTTCACTAAACTTGCCTGGCTTGATGAAATTACTTAAATAAGTTGTCTCCATTAAGTTCTCACCAATTGGAGCTCTTGATCCATTACCCGGTCCCGCTCCCGCCATCCTGTCAACCAGGTTGACAACGGACACCATGCCATCAATGGAAGATCCTGGCACTCTACCTCTGGCCTGCAATGTTCAATAAAAAAATAACTTATTACACCGAATATTTGCATAGGAAGACTATTTTTGCTCCAAATTTATTCACTTGCACTCTTATCACTTTTTAAACGATACATAAGATCTTCCAAGTTATGTACTCTCTCCGTCCCAAAAGGGAAGACTAAATGCATAATTTTTTTTTGTCCTAAAATGAAAGATCAAACACATAAATTAAGGAGATTATGTAGTGTATATTTAAAGAATAAGAGTTTTATGGAGATAAATAAATTTTATGTAGTGTAGAATGATTCTATCACCTTAAAAGTGATATTTTTTTATTTGCATACATTAAGTGATTCGGTTTTCTTTTTTGAGACAGAGAAAATACATTACAGTAAAGAGATTGATTAATGGGGGTTTTATGTGGAATTTATAACCCTTAAAATTTAGGATTTGTAATACGTAAAACTGGAGTACGTTGGAATAAACATTAACCATTTGCATATTACCATGCACCAGCCTTTCAAATAGGAAACCAAGTAAGCTTAAAAGAACTGACCGCATTAATCAAGCGCTCAAAAGGGCTGTCTGGAATAGTCGATTCAAGAAGTTCCTCCAAATTATAGTCATCATTTCCCTCGAGATCATCGGACACAATTAAGGGTGTGGGCCATGTGACTGTTTCTACTGCGCAAGCTGATATTTGTTGAAATCCAGAATTTAGAGCTGCATCAAAACTAAAATTGTCTGGATCCACGGTGATCGAGGATGTAGTAGTTAAAGGAGTAGAAGTAAGAGAAGATGGACTTGGAGATTGGAAAGAGGCTCCAGCTGCATCGTTAGCTTGGAAATGTTGTTGGGCAACTTGTCGAGATGAATGTTGAGAAGATTCCACCTGAATGAATTGTGGTGAACAAGTATTGGCAGGATATTCTTGCATCACCAGCTGATGGCTAATTACCAAATTATCCTCTGCAAATTCATTTTTCTCAAGAATTCCTCTATTGTCGCCCATTTCCCGCCCTGTGTTCAGTTTAAGAGCCTTTGGAATTCCATGTGCCAAATCTGCGGTAGGCCAACAAAAGAATTTCCCTTCTATCAGCCGCTTTTGTTGGACCATTTTTTGCTTCATTTTCTGCTGCTGTTGTTTTACCTGAGTGCTCTGAGGCATATCCGAATTTGATGGCATGAGGCCTGAGTACTGCCGACGCTGTAATAAAAGGCTGCTATTGCTTTGGGGAGGACAAGTGCTTGCACGATACTGTGAAATTGTATTCACTCCATTTCCTTGTTGCTGCACTGTTTGACCTTCAAGTTGGGGATGTTGACCCTCAGGCTTTGAAGAATTGGACGTTTCAGTCCCATACTTGTCAATAATAGCCTTTATATATCTCTCATATGTACCAATATTGACTTCGATATCCGCTGGTAACTTATCTTTGGGTACATTTAAGACTTGTAGGATACGCTTTGTTAGATTGAGCACCTTGCAAAGCCCTTTTTGTTCGTCTGTCTGGGGCTTATGGGACTGCTGATCAATGGGAACAATCTGAACATCATTCACAAAAGATGCATCATAATATATTTGAGAAGATAACTAACAAAGATATCTATTGCAGCTTCATACATTTTTGGATATATCAGTAACATCTAGAGTATCGGAACTACTAGGGAAAGAAATTCAAGGTTGAAAAAGCTACCTTCTTATATTTCATGTGGAGCCTCTGGAATATTCTTTTAAGTTCTGGCTCGAACATGTCACTCAATTTTTTGAGCTGCAGTTAACAAATCAAGTAATAAACATATCATAAGACAATTACAGGGGGGAGCACCTGGTCTAGCAGGAGATAATTCAATACAATATGTCACCTTTTTATAAACCTCCTCTAGGCTGCCAACTTCGCTCTCTTGTGCAATCTTGGATGTCAAATCTAGTTTCACTAGAAACCAAAATCAGATCGAAGAAGTTAGCATAACAGCTCATTTAAATAGAGTTTCAGAAACTACACGTTGACCACATACGTGTAATAAATATTTCATTAACATAAATTAGACAAAATATTAGCTCAAAATAATTTCACGCATTTCCTTATTTTGGGCTTTAAAATGTAATGACAAAAAGAAATAAGGATTTATGGTTTAGGATTCTTGTTTAAAGTTCATATGTACAAAGCTACAAAATGTTTTTAAAAAGAAAAAATAGTTAAAATACACTTTAAACCTTAAACTTTTTCGAGTTTTAGAAGGTGAACCTTAATCTTTTTTCTTTAGCAATTTGAACCCAGAAGTTTAAGTTCCGTTAGAATTTAGACTTTTGGGTTCAAATTGCTAAAAAAAATAAATTAAAAAAAAGGATTAAGGTTCACTTTTTAAAACTTGAAAAACTTTAATATTTAAAATGTATTTTAGCCAATAAAAAAATAAATTATTTTAAAAAAATAAGTGAAAAATCGAATTACTGATTAATATTTTCTACTATTGGAATAACTAGAATACGAGTTTGAGGAATGGGTAAACCACGTCAACGAGTACTGAAAGGGTAGAAACGTACTTGAGGATTCTGCAGGAAAGGAACTTCCAGTGTGCAATAATTGCTGTTGCTGGGACAATGAGACTGCCGTTTTGATCATTCGTCCCGTCCCTTTCTCAAACATGTAAGACTGTGTTTGCTGCAGTGGAATCTCAGACCTCATTTCATGCTGGTTTTGGGGTCCAGACTGTTCTCTAGTTGGCAACGAACTTGATTTAGTTTGCTCCGGTTGCCCCTGTCGTGCCATTTCCTGTTGTTGCGGAATATGTGGGACCTTCTGATTACTCTGTTGGCTCAATTGTCTAGCTTGTAAACCAGAATGGTGGGCCTTGAGTAAAACTTGTTGCTGGTGCGATTTCTGAGGTTGGTGCATGTTCTGTTGGGGAACATTACTATTTGGACTAGAATATATATTGTTTTCTGGAGTATTCCGGGCCAACATGCACTGAGATACCTGAGACTGGTTTGTCACAAAATTCAAAGCTGATTGCCCTAGCATGAAATACTCTTGGGGCTTAGAACCATGAGAAGCTATCCAAAATAAACAGAAAAAGATGTTAAATAGATATTAAATTCAGAAAAAATAACATATTGCAGTAACAAATGAGATCTCATGCGGAATTTTGAGCTTTTATAACAAATTTAGCATGAACAAAGTATTCAGATTCAAGTAGTTCTGACTCATTAGATGATAGGTGTGGTTGAAAACCAAAAAAAGTGATCTATAAAATCAAGCATATGTCGATAAATAACTATGACTGAATTACACAAGAAAGAGAAAAGTAAAAATGACTTAAATTTGTTCTTGAGGAGTGTGATATATTCTCGTTGCAGCGGGGTTGAAAGGATTGCAAGTAAAAGTGTAAAACCTGGTGTCTCTACATAATTTGGCAATGTTGAACTCCTTGGCTTTAGAATGTTATTTTAAGTTCTGATTATGGTATTATTATGCTTTTCCTGATTATAATTTCATTTCATTACTTTTTAATTTACTTTGGGAGACTTGATCTGCAAATTGTCATTATTATAGCAAATTATTACCTTGATCATCAGAATTTTCAGCAACCACAGGAGGGACAGGTGGCAAGGAATTAGCTGCAACATTCTGAGCTAGCATCTTATCTAGTGTCAGCAACTTTGAAGATATTTTCAGCATATATTCTTCCTGAAAGTGCAAATACAAGTCACAAAAATAAGTGATACATTTGCCATGGTAACAAAATACAAAAGAAACTAGAAAGTTTACATAATACACAATACATCAGGTTGTTCGTACCATTTTGTTGAGTTAACTTGAGATGAGAATTTTATTCTCATTATTATTATTACTATATTATTATTATTATTATTATATCATAATAATAATTACTATATACGAGTAAGAAAACAAAGTACAGATGTAAGTAAAAAACTGCAAACTCGTTTTAACGGTGATAAATATACCTGACTTTGTGCTTGGGAGAAAATCTTCCCTTCAAACTTCAGTGCAAGTCCTTGCATATCTGCTGGTGGTTTGCTCTTTAAATATTCAAACTGCCTCACCAGCTTCTCCATTCTGCAGGTTTAGATGATCAAGCATTCAAGTTAGCGAACTTACTAGGCTCATATAAAAGCAAGAAACAAAACTAAGAGAGGAATGTTGAGGTTGCAATTGAAGAGAACACGTATATATGATGGGAGACTTGTATATGATACATAAAAAAGAAGTAATCTGTGTAGGAAGCAAGCAATTTTAATGTATCCCTTCAATTAGCCGTAATTTGCATTATCATTAATAACTGTATCGCTTTTGAATAGTGACCTTCTTTTTTTTCAAAGTTATATTGTGTGCTACATCAATTCATACATGTAGCTACTACTACATGGAAAAAGTGTTAAGTGCAACATGATTTCTAGATGATATGGAAGTTAACGGCTACTTTGGCTTGAGGAAGAAAATGGGAGGAAACTTCAGTTGCATAATGCTCAAATATCGTCATATTACTTCTAATATAACGCAAATAAATTAAATAATATTCAATTTATAAATCATATACATCATACACTCTCCGTTATAAAACGTAAGAGCATTTTGCTATTTAAAAAAAAAAAAGAGGTTCGCAATGAAAGCTGGATATTGTGTTGAATCCAGCAAACTAATGAAGGGCATCAACTCATTGGCGTCAGAATTACAGGGATTCGTAAAGAAATGAGAATTCCAAGAACTAGAAGGGATGTCACCAAATGAATGGTTTGAAATCACTTTAGTTAACAAATTCAACAAATGGGTGATATGTTCTCATATGGAGAAGAAGAAAGGCAAAAATTATTATTTCAATGTGAATGTTGATGAGGGCTACATAGGGCATTGCTCACATTCAATTATCCAATAAACAATTTTCTAATAGCAGCTAAGGCATTAAGAACCATAACAGATGTCATTTTACCAACAAAAGTCTCAAACAAGTCAACACCCTTAGTCCGAGTAGACCCTTTAGCCACAAGTCAAGCAAGTATTTAATTTTATAAAACCAATGATAACTTACAAGTTTCTTTCCAGGAGGAAAATGAACATTATTCCAAGTATTATTCGCTTGAAGACCTGTAACCTCATCAATCTCAGTCGTGCACCAGTCATGATTTTTACAGCATGGTTATAGGAATAAGGTTCAGATATAGTGGGAGTGGATACAAGAAAAGCCCAATAATGAGAAAAAAATGTTAAAGGAAAAAAAATTATGATTAGGGTAGGTACAAGTCACATTAATTTGCTTATTATTAGAGACAGCAGAGACTAACTGACTTAGATGATGTAACAAACCTGCATGATCCTTGAATTTAGTGGGCATAAATTTCTGCCTTGAAGGCCTGACAGTTTTCTCAGGAATGGAGTTATCAGACTTGGAAATATTTTCAGTAGGGAAAGAAGATGAAAGTAGGGGTAGACTCTGTATTGGAAGTACAGCATATTATTATGATTAAAAAGCTCAGTGAGAAGATAAGAACAAGCTAGAAAAATAAAATATCCTTATAAGTATGTGAGGATGATTCAAGCCTTCGAAGATGAAAAAACAACGATCGAAACCATAGTTTTAAAAACAACTTGGAACTATCACCTAAATTTTCTATGGACCTTTGTAAGTCTTAGAATTCATTACAGATTTCATGTAGCCCAACTTAAGAAGCAGATTGGAGAAGCAAAGGCAAGTTTCCATCTTCCTACAACAATTTGAAAAATGGGTGTTTGACATGGGAACCTCTAACAGATATGAAGCAAAGGCTAGTACTTAAAAAGATTTCAAGAAATGAAAAAAACAAATGTATCGATATTTAGTCCAATGAAAGAACTGCAGCACAGATGAAGCCAGTTGGGAGGTTGAAGGTTACTCAAGCAAAACAACACTAACTTTGCACTACATTCATGAGGTCATGTATATTATTCGGAAGGGGATAATATCAAGCTGAAGGATAGAAAAGGAGTCGTGTTATGCCTCCCTTTCTCTATTTTCTCTACTATTTCTGCTCCTTCTTCCATCCCAAAACAAGGGCTGTCTCCGCGGATTTGTGTTAACATGATTTTTAAAGGTTGGGACTAGGGATCATCCACTGACCCTAACAAAGAGGACAATCAAAAGCCATGGAAAACCTTACCTAACCAAGTAACATTCTTGTCTCTTAGAAAATTAATATTATTCTGATTCTTGAGATACAATTCAGTACAATATATGACAGAACACATAAACAATAAGGCAGAATTTTTTCCTCTTCAATGGGTAAAAATTAATTGAAGCAACAGAAATCAGGAAGATTAATGTAATTCAAGCATTTTCAGCAATTCTAAACAGAAATTGCTTACATCTTATTAATGATCTTTTCTCGAAAAGCTGCAGGCATCTGATCTCTCCAATTGTTAACATCCATGTTTCTTGCAGGAGACTTCGAATTGTTGACATCCACAGTGTCACTCTAAATGCGTCTAAATTGTGCTTCTGAATTACCTTGAGATAAGATTGTAATCCAAATTAATTAAGGAATTTACAGGACAAATTTAAGACTGAAATCCAAAATAAAATTATGAAATAAATGAGTTATGCTAATCGAATGCACAAGACTATACTCACAATAAATTTAAGGATGTGATCTCCTTCCGACTGCTACTGCATATATCTTGAACTCCAAAAGGGGAAGTACAAAATGCATATATGTTATGTCTACCTTATGGAGAAATTCGTCTCGGACGGGCAAATATTTCTTTCGGGATAAAGTGATGATGATTCCTATTCCACGTTGAGAGACACGGGCAAATGGGAATCGATATTTGCAGGGATCGGTAGAAGCACACAGGAAACACAAGCTACAATACAATGTGTTTCCTCTGATTAGTGGCGAGTGGCGACTACGTCAGTTTATATAGGCATAAAATAAAATCCTAAATCTATCTAACTAGGAAATCGATTTTGAAAAGGAAATGTCACCTAATAGTTATCTAGTAATTAAAAATAATATACTAACATTATCTGACAATATAACTGCAAGAAAGTTATCTTTCTTACTAATCTAGAAATTAAAAGATATACACCAATATTATCTACTAATAATTTTTCAAACAAAATATCAATTAATAATAAAAACTAATTAATAATAATACAAAATTGTTCAGAAAGAGTATATTTTGACTTTTAAAGCCAAATCATGAAGTCGTAAAATTTAAGCTAATATGATCCTTGCGAGTTTTGAAAATAACAAAATTTTAATTAGTACGACTTCTCAATTAGAATATTATTAACTAAAATTAAATGACTTCATTTTGAATTTTAGGATTTTGCAATTGCCTTCAAAACGTCAAATGATACTCTTTTTTGTGGACTTGAGAGAGTAAATTAATCTTTTGGCTCGTTCTGCATGACATAACTACGTGTAATTCCTATTCTCAAAAGTCTAAACAATTGTCGAATAAAGAAAAGAATAATAAAACCTATAAACATCTCTGCTTTAATGATTAAAATGCTTTAGGGGCAAAACATTGCCGCTGGTGATGAGATTACACCTCTTTCTGTAGTTTTAGCTTATTTTATATTTTCTGCATCTATTAGTGTTTGTGACCAGGCCGATCAAGGAAAATCGATATGGAACCCCGAATTGATTATCCACGAATCAATCTGTCGACGTTCATTGTTCTTAGATATGCCACCTATTCCACCATTCCCAGTAATATAACTTATAAAGGATTGATCAACAATGAAGCAATTGAACATATTGACTACTACTTCTAGCAATAAGCATGTTACACAACTTGATTTGTGTGAAATTTAAGCAAAGAGTAATTCATTAAAGCTTCTAATCAAACTATATACATGTGCGTCAGCAACAATCATACTTATATACATGTATGCGTAATCATATGCCATATTGGCAACCAAAATATAAGCACATCCTGAAATTCAGTTGATTACACATACCCTTTTCGTTTTTTCTTCTTTGTTTTTCTTCCAAATATTCGGAATAACTCTCTCAAAAAGTTCAAACTTCAAATTACTCGATTTGTAGCCGCAATTGAATGAGTAGTTGAAGAATGAGCATAAAACACTTTATTTAAGCTCGATAAACTAAACGACCAAATCTAATTCAATACTCAGCACAACTTGTCTCACTTAATTATGCCTCGTTAGATCTCTTGATTTAATGGGCGCTCTTACCAAGTAGGCTAAACCTCAACAGTTATGCTAGTCAAAATTTACCACAAAATTAGAAGATTACATGCAAGCACTTTCAATCTATACATACATACGTACATACATATGTACATAAATATGGTTCCATGAAGAATGGGCCTAAAATACACACACACACACACACACACACAGAGGAACCTCAAAATTTGTCTAAACTATGATTCCAGATATATATAAGTTCTTTGACTAATTGAATACATGCATATATATATATATATATATATATATATAAACCTTAAAATTTTGAAAAAAATCGCATAGAGAGAGAGAAAAGGGATGACCTTTTGGTGCGTGTACCTGTGAAATTTCTGAGAAAAACCCTAGCGGAATCTCTCTACTGTTTGTGTACTTGGAAGTAAAAAAAAAAAGGAAGTCGAGCGTGTTTGCGTGTTTTTCGACTCCAATAGAACGCATATACACATCCATATATATCTCATAAATATGAGGGCGCGAGCGAACTTATAGATTTAACAAATTGCAATAAGCATCCTTCGGTTCTGGTCAATCACATTTACCACCCTCGAAGTTGGGTCTTATATCAATTTGCTCCTCACTTGACAATGGTTAGGAAGTAGGATTTTACCTAGGAGTCTAGTACTAATCTTCCTATGATAATTTTATTTATTTATAATTACAAAATAAAAATTATTTTATGATTTGGTACATACATTTGTATAAATTTTAAGACGTTCCAAAATTATATTTTTGTACATTATATTTTTTAAAATATTTTTGCATACTTAACATATTTATGTGTTACACTTTTCAATTTAGTTAATATTTCTTAAAAAATAATTTATAATTATGTTTTTAGAATGTCTTAAAACTGATGTAGAAAACTACCAAAAAATTAAGACGTTTAAACTTGGGCTGAAGGGGTATTTTTCTACAACCAAAACTATATCTAAAAATAACACTAGTTTGTTTTTTTTAATCATATAAAGGGGAAAATTATATAAACTAAAATGTAATGTTCATAAAAATATTGCACCACTACTATTGTTTATACTAAAAACAAATCAAGTTCATACTAAATTAAATTTATAAAAGGTCTAAAATATAAGAATATTAAACTTGGAAGTATCAAAACTAAAACTCTAAGTTATTTATTTTTATATAAATTTATTGATTATTTCCTCATTCTTTTGAATATATGACCTTTTAAAATTTGATGTAGATAAAATATTATTAAATTATATTATACAATTTCTTAACGTATTTGTGGCATACATATATCAACATTTTACAAAATTTGAAGGAGCTAATATATTTATTAAATTATTTTTATTAATATTTAATAAACTTATAAATGATTAATATCTAAAGTTAATTTAAATCTATAATATAATAATTTATAAATTATTAAATAAATAAATAAATAAATTATTAGTTCAAGATTCATAATAGCATATTTATTGAATTAAGACTTTTAAATTAGATAAGTTTCAAAATTTTGAAAAGAATTTTTTGTTATTATTGGAAATATGAATTATAAGTAAAATTATTTTAGGGATCTAAAATTTAAATACTTTATTAGATCTCTTATTATTTTAATTTTGGCTCTTATTTAGTTTAATCCTAATAACTTAAAATTTGAAGATAATAATTTATTTATTTATTGGTAAAAAGCTAATATCCAGTATTGCCAAATCCATTTTTCTTTTGGTATTAATTTTATATATTTAATGTTTTATATTTCAATAAATACAATTAATTAATAATATAAATTTTTAGTAGTTATAAATTAGCCGACTGTTTGAGAGAGTTTTTTTAGTAGTTATAAGTTATTGGATTATTTGAGAGAGCTCTTTTTTGTCATACTAAAATATGAGAGAGTCCCAAATAATTGGACTCTCTAAGAAAGCTACATTCGTTAATGTATTTATATATTAATTACTATAGATATCTAAAAATTTTCTTGTTATGCATTAATTGACAAATTTTTAGTAGTTTAATCATGTTTAGAATTAAAATTTCATCTCAAAAAAAGATTCTTATTTAATATTATATATATATATATATATTTTCTTTCCTCACGACCTACCTGCATATCACAATAATTACTTACCATAATAACTTTTTTTATTATGACAAAAATGTAAAATTAAATAAATGGTAACAAGAGAATTTTGTTCCTAAGTTGTAGAAAGTACAAAACTTTTTTTCTTAATATTTAGTGTCTAAATTTAATAAATATAAACTTTGGTGGTTCAACTATGTTTCCCAAACAAAATTCGTATTTATTGTATTGACAGCTTTCCATATTATCATATATATTGTAACTCAACTAACATTAACCACCATCCCAACGCTTTCATTCTCTCTCTCTCTCTCTAGCTCTAACTCCTCCGGGAAAGATTCGGAAAGGACTGAAAATGAGAGCCGAAGTGGATCCAAATGGTTGAGTAAGAAAGACCCTGCAGTGATTTGGGCTCTACAGCCTAGTCCTTACAAAGAGATCCAATGGGCTATAAAGCTATGTACTATAAAGAGTATAATCCTAGCCCAAATCATTTAGATGAACCCTATTTTTCTTTTTCTTTTTTTAGTTTAACAACTCCCCCAACAAAGGAGGGTGATATATTTCAGTCTCGCGTGAAAGAGATATTGTGAAATATTAATTATAAAAATGGTAATTTTTGATTTTATTTTTTTGGTTCTTGTCAACATATAATTATGTGTAATAACATATCATTTTTGTGAGAACCCGAATTTATTAATAAACGTTTATTGGTATAAACTTTTTTATTTAATGAATGTATCTTCTGCATTGCTATATTCCAGACAATTAAATTAAAATAAAAGTTATGACCAAGGGCATTTTGGTCATTTTGACAATAATTTCAAAAAATGTTCAAAACCATAAAACAATCGAAGATCTGGAATCAGCGCTGAAAAACAGTAGTACGAAACGCCGTTAAATTTTCGTTTTAACCAAGTCTCGGGACGACTTTAAAATTGGAGCATCATTTGGAAAAACAGATAGTACCGTTGAAACCTGAGCAAGTCAAAATATAGGGATAGAGTATAATATTGATATATTTTTATTTTCGAAAATAAAATATTATTTTATTAAAATAATTATTTTTGCAGAAACTGAGAATAAAAATAACAAATTTCCAGTTGAATATTGCACAGATAAACCCATGTGATCTGGGCCACGTGGACCAATCAGAGTGAGACAACTTAATTGTATCCATCAGTCCAAACCTGTGATGCCCCGATCTCCGTACACCTACTAAACTCATAGAACGATTGTCAACTCCTTTTCAGACTTCATACTTAATATAAATTACAACCATTTCTTAATTAATTTGCAACGAAATTTAATTAATATTACAATTTTCTAAGAATAAATACAATATTTAAGCGTTCCAAATTTCCTCCTTTCTGCTCCTCTTCCTCGGGCTAAACAAATTCCTAGCGTCTGCATCGTCCAATTCCCTCGTACTCACATTTCAGCTTATATTATATAACTGCAAGTAAGACATTCAACCATCGCAAGGGTGAGCAATTAAGCTCAGCAAGTACAA